>CP045907.1:4554921-4588925 GCA_013387185.1 Caligus rogercresseyi | reverse complement strand
TCTATGATCCGGCCTCTGGGAAGTGATGGTGGATGATGTGGACATCAGGGACATGGATCCCAACTGGCTTCGGAGTCATTGGGATCGTAGGCCAAGAGCCAGTTTTGTTGAGGTTCCATTCGGAATATATCTGCGTCGGGCTTGAGGATGAAGTCAGTGATGAGGACCTGGATGAAACATGCAAGGCTGCGAATGCGTACGATTTTATACAGAGGCTGCCCAAGGTAAGGACAATGGAAATAAAATTTACTTAATTTAAACTTTATATTATATATAGGCATGAACAAATAGGACAACTATATATAAAATGAGTTATTTAAAATATTCATTCCATATCCATTATGTACCACAAAAAAAGCAAACTGAAGTAGGCACACATAAGAAAACTAATGAATAAACATTGTACGTTTCTTAATAATGATCCAAGGAAGATTGTATAAAAGCAATAAAATAAGGTTTACCTATATAAAAGACAAACACCAGTAAAAGTAACATTTTAAAAACCTATTTTTTATGTCAAAGATGTCAATTTGTTGTATCAATTGCTACGCAGCATGCACACAAATATAAACACAATTGATTGGCATTTCTGCAGAAATGCAATTAAAAAAGTGATTGGGGAAGGTATTTCGAAGCACAAAGGGATGAATCCACCATGTTTCTTTATTTAACTTTGACGAACTGTGGTAATACTGGAGGAGAGGATATATAGAAACTTTCTTTGATAAAGAATTCAAGACATTGAAAAATGTTGCTACTAAAAATAGCATTTAATGACATATACATATAAGATATATATATATATATATATAGGTATATTATATATATACTTATATGGTTCGACAGAATTGCATCCGACTGGATATAAATAAGTATCACAGCATTAAAATTAGTCCCTTTAGAAGAGGCCCAAATATTATAAGAATGTCAATGGTATCCTTCATTAAGTATCACGAAATATGCTTCATGATTTGGATGATTTAACGAGGTTGTGTTGAGGTTATGACAATTCCTGCCTCTAATGAAGTAATCGTAAGATAAAATATGTTTTCATTAAAATAAGATCCTATTAATTTTCTACGATCTATGTTTAATATTTGTGTTTTTGAAATAAATACTAAGTAAAAATATGACTTTGTTTTGTAACTCTTAGCAAAATTTATTAAATAAGAGTATATTAGTGATGTCATACTCCCCATTCTGTCCTAGCATGCTGAACTCCTGATCTCTATATATCTTGGCGGATCCTATCCCTATATTTTTAAAGATTTGTTTATATTGGGCAATATGACGTATTTTCTAAAGAATCCAATAAGCTCTCTATGTCTTTGTATCTCTACGGTTTCTTCCCGCTTGCGTAAAAAATAATAATAAGAAAAAATACTTATGGTTTTCTATATCCCCATGAAAACATGAAATAAACATGCCTTAGAAATCTAAAATGACTGGATGCAATGAACACTAAATTAAAAGAGGAATGCATACGCATCCCACTAGAAAAATTGACAGCCTTTAGACGTATTGGGTCAACACAAGTTTCTCTTCTTCCAGAAATACGACACACTTGTTGGCGAGAAAGGATCTCTTTTATCCGGGGGACGAAGCAGCGTATCGCCATCGCCCGCGCCCTGATTCGCAAGCCCTCCATCCTCCTTCTGGATGAGGCCTCCTCCGCCTTGGACTCTCATAGTGAGGCCATTGTGCAGTCCGCCTGGACAGGGCCCGAAGGGGTCGAACCACCATCGTCGTTGCACATCGCCTCTCACCATACGATCCGCGGACGCCATTCTCGTAATGAAAGACGGACTCCGAGAGGATTACGGAACGCACGAATCCCTTATGAAGATGAAGGAGGGACTCTATTTCTCCCTGGTTGAGGCTCAGGACGGATCATCGTCCAAGGAAGAGGAAGAAGGTCCTCTATTCAACCCTGAGCTAGGCTACGAGGAAGAGGATGAAATCCATGACTTGGAGCAAGGTACTGGTGCATCGAGAGATTCTTTTTTTCATAAAATATTTATATCCAAGAGGATGCAACTCAATCAAAGCACAAAAAGTATATATAACAATAATAATTAATAGTGCCAAAAAAAACGACCGAGGAAAACCCACCACTGGAAGAAAATGGTCAAGATAGAAAAGGAAAATAATGGCATACAGGGAAAACTCAATCATAATACATCGATAGGCAAATATTTGAGTTGAATACAATTAAATATTGGTAAAAGAATGGGTTTTTATCCTACTTACTCACTTTATTTGAGTGCATTATTACACTCAAATACTTACCTAAACATGTATTTGATCGGCTTTTTCATATTTTTTTATCTTCCTCTTATTGCCCATTTTGCCAGGACGTTTTTCTCAGAATATTTTTCCTTCTTCGTCTTTCCTATAATAACAAAAAACATATAATAATGTCAACCTATTTTTCACTTCTTTTCATTTAAAGTCGAAAACGAAATGAATTCCATGACCTACGGCTCCATCAGCGGGGGATCCTCTTGGAATCGCCGTCACCACTTGTTCGTCCGGCCCTGGAGCGACGTCACAGCACAGGGAGTGCATACAGCGAGGACTCTTTAAAGATCGAGGACGCCCTCGATGTCGCAGGCTCCGCCATTGGTATTGCCCGCATTGGATCTCGTCAGACACGACGGATGAGCGCAAATGTGGGAGTTGATCCGGAAAGTCAAGAGGAGGAACAGCAGCATCAAATCGGGTTCTTGAGTGTTCTTCGTGAAAATTCGAATGAATGGATCTACATTCTGGTGGGGTGTCTGGCCTCTGTGGTCATGGGGGCCTCCATGCCGGTATACGCACATTTGTTTGGAGAAGTTTTGGGCGTGCTCTCGGCGAGCACTGAGGACGCACGCCGGGACTCTGTCACATACTCACTTTACTTTCTCCTCGTGGGAATCGTTGTAGGACTCAGTATGTTTATGCAGGTCAGTAACAAAGCAATCGCGTTTCTTCATTTAAGAAGTAATGCAGCCATTTATCTATTACATAAGACAGGGGTGAAAGTAATTTGCATTTTTTACCGGTGCTACAATGTCCGGTGTGTCACTCACTGAATATTTTTTAACACCTTTTTACCCGGGAGGGGGGGGGGGGGGGGGGGGTGTTGAGAGGCGATTCACACCAATTTCATGACTTTTTAATATTCTTAACTACTTCACATTCTTGTGGGACTACCTAAGTGTTCTATGTGAAGAAATGGCATTACAAAATATTTCAGTTTATAAATATTTTACTGTGAATACTTTATTTTCAGTACATTTGGAACTGGACTGAAAAATGCAAAATTATGGAAAAAACTAAAATAATTTTAAAAAAATCTAAGTAACCACATGAATAATTCTAAATGGAGATTCCCTCAATCCAAACATATTTAAAACACATTCCAGATTAGTAACTTGACTGAAAAATACAAAATGGTAGAAACAAAAAAATATTTAAAAAAATCCAAGTAGGCCTAGTTGTCATCTTCAGGTTGCTGGTGAGCCATGACACATACAAAATGGTGGATTTCCTCCATCCAAACAAAATATTTAAAACCAATTCCAAACAGGCTGAAGTAGTTGTCCTCATCAGGCTGCTGGCGAGCCATGCCAGATGTGGAATGTGCTGCTCTTCTCCCTTTGGCAAGCCAGGTCTTTACATATGGCAAAGGATTCCACTGGTTGTTGGGGGGCCAACTGTACTGATGAAGAGAAGGTTTGCAGCATTGTGGTTGTCAGTTTGCTCCTGTACTCTGTAATGATATTGTTCATCACGCTCAAAATCTGTAAAAGGCTTGTCATGTTTGGCAACAAAATAAGCAGTTTTGAACACTTTGGCAATGGCCTCAAACGCAGACTTCTGGCTGGTGGCATTCATATTAAAAGGATCTCTTTCTATGCACTTTTAAGAATCTTAACAGCTTCATTGTGGGCTGCAGATTCTCTGTGCTCATGAATTTTTTTGCGGAGAGATGAGAGCTGCATGGTCCTTGAATGGCCACATGGGGCGATATTCCCCTCTGCTCAATTGCTTACGATATTAACACCTTGAGATGCGCTGACACCAAGGCCCTTAACATCACGGTATGAGATGCAGCCAAGCATGCTATTTTGGGCATACAACCATTCGTTTTTTGTTCTGAAATGTTCAAATTGCTCCTTTGACCAAACAGGGGGGTATGCGGTACTTACAGTAGGCCCAGCATCACTTGTTGACGGTCCTGCACCTGCAACGTTAATCTCATTCAATGCCTTCGCGCAAGGGATGCATGCAGCGAGCCTTCTGTTTTCTGACTTTTTATGATTTTCATTTTCAATAACTCGGTCCTTTCTTTTAAATAGCTCGGTTATTATTTTCTGCATTCTTTTATCTCTTCGTATCACAATGCTTTTCTTCACAGCACGCACTTCCTGAATCAGCTTCTGAAAACATTCCCATACATTGGCTGTATAGTTGATACACTGTAAATATTTTAACACGTGATAATGTAAATATTACAGGGAGTGAGAGGGCTCATATGAATACTTTTTAGGGAAAACGCATGCCTCCTTTACAAAGCATGCTCACATTTAAATCATAAGCTTGCGGTCCTGTAGCCCACTAAAGCGGACATAGGCTCAGCTGTGCCCCGTCACAAACAGCGAGAACAGCCTATTTGAAGAAGAAGAATTTATTATTTGTCTGAGTAGAAGACATGTCTCAGTATGCCACCCAATCACAAAAACATGCAGTTTTTGAAATGCCAATATAACATTTCGCTGACACAATTATAAAGACGAGAGTCGAGATGACTTCATTCACTAGAACTAACTGCGGAGCAAGCACGGGCAGGAGATGGAAACAAACGGAACGCAAGCTCCAGAAAGGCACCAACAGAAAGACCAAAATATATGGGATATTTGCAATCGTTTTGAAAACTGATTACCATAGGCTACTGGATGGCTTTCCCAATAGAAAAATTTAGTACCATTATTCCAAAAGAAATTCTTGGGGGTCTGAAAAGGGGTGGATTTGAAAGTGTCAGTCGATGCAATTGGAAGCTGGCGCACGCCGGAGATCCTTTGACTATTTTAAGCAAGTCAAGCTGTTATCTTCATCGGAGCTGGTCAAAAATGACATATTGTGGGTAGCCTAGATATGTTTTCTTCTTAAAAGGCGAGCGTTACTGCATTTTTGGTATTTTTAAATTTTTATTTTTATTCAGCATAATAAACCCTTACCGGTGCGCCGCACCGCCCCGAACCGGCTTAATTTCAAGGCGGCATAAAGATGAGGCCCCTAACTAGGCGATCAAACAGTTCTTCTTTTCAGAAATTGCCACAGACCTACATAATAACTGAATGCATGATATACTTAATAAAAGAAGGGAGGAAGAAAACTTGAGAAGCAGCCATCTTAAGTCCCTTCTATCACAAAAAATATATAAGTCAATGAAACAAAAAAGAGAAGGAGGAAGGAATACGTTTCAACTTTTTGTTGAAACGTATCATATTTTGACAATATCATTAGACATTTGTTGCAGGATTTTCTTTTTTCTAATCCCAAGACAGCTGAACGGTTTTATCGCCCAGTGAAGCAACCATCTTAGTCATCAAAGAATATTTAAGTGGATTGATTTTTCCCTTCTCTGTTGAGTATCCAGTTATTACATAGATCGGTGGCCATTGCTGAAGATACATAATTTATGAGAAAATTGTACTTGGAAGAAATGGCCAAAATATTTTTTTTGAATGAAAGTAATTCTGTGTATAAAAAATGTTAAAAAAGAAATAAATCAATAATTAATACTCTCACCTTTCAAGTTAGAAAAAAAAATCATTTTGTGCAATTAAGGCTGATAACGATACACTTTGTAATCGGAACATGTCTTTTTTTTTATCCATGTGTCGATGAATATGCCGTCAAACGATGTTTTAAGGAAGCATTCTTGAAGTAAACATATTATAGTAAAAGTTATTTATGCAGATAGCTTAGACGGCGTTTAAAAAAAAGTCATAAATGAGTTTAAAATAATATAACAGATACTATTTTCTACAACCATGAATGCATGACCAGGATATTGATGATGACGACAAATATAAATATATGATCTATAATATGAATATTAACAATCATTATTTTATGAAATAATGATTCTGTTGCTGGATTCTGCAAAATCCTACCCGGGTGTGTTAGCATTTTTTATTTCAGAGAGCAAAAAAAATGGGATCTAAAGCATGTTATTTATTTTGCACTTTCCCACTTACTTGAAATGATGTGGTTATCCTTGACTGGCATGAGATAGAAAGAGAGGAAGCGGCAGTCGATTAGAATGTCGCATTTCCTCAGTACTATGGCAAGAAATTGTCAACCTCAAGATTAATATATTTTATAAGTGCAAAGGAAACATAAATGTATTCATCATTAATCTGTTGAAAATAAAGGCTTTAAGCGATTATTGCTAGCCACATTGCTTCATAATTACTTTAGTTCTTATATTCTAAAGGAAGGTCCTTTCCACGGAGATACCCTCTTGTCTCAAGAGTTACGTCAGGACTCGTAGAGTAACTTCCTTGTCTCTCGTTGTTCATTTAAGTCAGCGATAGTTCTCAAAGCCTCTTATCAAATAATATAAGATCATCCAGTATTTGTTGGATGCCAAAAGCTGTTTTTGGTCTCTGTATCTGAGGCCAGTCAAACAATAAACAATACCCATTTTAAGTCTATGTTCCCAGAAAAATTAAGACACCCTTTGTTCCATTTTTTGATGATTTTTTTTTTTTTGCAGATATTCATGTTCAGCGTTTCTGGGGAGCTTCTTACGGCCAAGCTTCGAGTCAAGGCCTTTCAGGCCATGCTTATGCAGGAAGTGTCTTGGTACGATGATCCGGGAAACAGTACGGGGGCATTATGTGCCAGATTGTCAGCTGATGCCTCTGCAGTACAAGGGGTAAGACTAGATCAAGGCCACGTGTACTAGGTCTAACTAAGATGGGGAAAATATGATACAGACTAAAAATGTAGTTGCGCTCCTAATGAAGAATTTAGATCATTAAGAAATTAAATCTCTTCTGACAGACTTGGAGAGCAAGAATGGAGAGTGTATTGATATGAATTGAGCATGTTCAATATTGGGGTGTACCAACAAGACCGAACCTATAGAGTTATCTAAGAAAATAAAGAAGATAAGTTCAACATTATTTTATCACATATTTTTCTACTTCATGATCCACTACAAGCTCTGCAAAACAGTCAAAGAGATCCACAAATATATCATCCCGGCCTTTCTTAATACCTCCTCTGGCCTCTCGACTATCAATCGAGAAAATAATTCAATAGTCGAAGACGAACTCTTTGCCCAACTTTGATTATCGCAGCCAGAGGGAATTATATTATATTACCTATAATGTTTTTTATTTAATGTAAATCCTGACTTTTTCATGGTCAGTTTCATTGTTTCAGGTACATCCTAATGTGTATGTTTTAAGAGCAAACTCCTTGTAACTGGATTACATACTTCTGTTATTGAAAGGAGCCATGCATCATTTCAATACCCTGACATCTCAAAAGTCGTCTGAGCTTCAAATTATGTATTAAATCCCTGTTGGAGTCTCTGACGAATTCCCTAGCGATATGCCATGGCAGTTATGGACTGCCACGAGGATTTAATTTCTTATTTATTTATACCTTTCCACCTTAATGACGTCATTAAACTTTTGGAGCTTATCATGAATTTTAAATTATAGCTACATATAGTCATCATGGAGAATATAAAGTGCCGAAGCAAGGATTGGTAGCGCTCAAAATTCGGACTATTTGTGTGCCCTCCATTTTTGGGGAATGACCGACACAGAAAAAATGGAAGAATGAGTGAGACTTCGTTTATCTAATATATTTCTTCCCATGCAACAGGGAGTGCGATGAGGTCAATTCACTCTTCTTACTTCAGGATTTCAACTCTCCCTTTAGTTCTTTCACTCGCTGTCTTTTCCCAACATTGGAAAATACACAAATACCCCAAAAATATTCAGCATTACCATAGGCTTACTTCGGCACTCCATATTCTCTATCATAATCACAATAGACTACATATTGTTTTTGTGCCACAAAATATCTATTCACTGATTTTTTTTAAATTCTGTTATTCAGGCCACGGGTAGTCGACTGGGTACCATTATTCAGGTGACGTTGACCATAATTATGTCTGTCTCAGCAGCAGTTTATTTCAACGTAAAGTTGGGTCTTGTGGGAACGCTTTTTGTGCCATTTGTACTCATAGGTGCGTGGTTCCAAGCTAAGATCATTGCGTCGCAGGATAATTTAGAAAAAGAGTCCCTTGCTCGGAGTGCCACTTGGCAGTGGAGGCTATAAATGGGATTCGAACCGTCATTGGTCTCAGGCTGGAAAATACTTTCCATAGTAAATACTCGGAGGAATTGCAAAAGCCCCATGAGTCTGCCATTCGAAATTCGCATATTCGAGGGATAATCTTTGGATTCGCTCAGTCCATTCCTTTTTTTGCCTATTCCGGTACGATGTATTACGGGGGAATCCTTGTTGACTCCGATGGGCTTCCCTATAAAAATGTTTTCAAGTATGTTTCGATCTACGACCTATATAATAACTTGATGCACAATAGACTCAATGGACACCTTCTTAGGTTGCAAAATCTATATTTTAAAATCGATGAAAGAACAAAGAGAAGGAAGAAATACTTGTTGTTCCCTTAATATTTAGTAGTCAAGGTCTAAATATTCTGTAGAAAGGAAAAGGAGGGAAATGACAATGAAATCCCAGTGATGTCATTGGGATAAAAAAGTTATATAGTAGTTATTTATAATTTTATTTTAAACACTTTATTATAATATATTATATAAAATATTTATTATAAAAACATGATATAAAGTACCATCACTGTAGTTTAATGTAAGGTTTCAATTCCCCAGACTAAATGGTTTCACAAAGTGGAACAGCCATTTTTGTTAGTTATGTGTCATCAAAGATTTCTTCAAGTCGATCTTTTAATTATCGTTAAATATTCAGTTATTATATAGGTCGATGGCTTTACCTCTGATTGTTTTTGAAATAAAGGTTTCACCCCCCATCATATCTTTTTAGAGTTGCAGAAACTCTCATCCTCGGAACGCTCATGGTGGGACAGGCAACGGCCTTCGGGCCAAACTATACAAAAGCCAGAATTGCCGCCAATCGAATATTTAAACTCTTGAGGAGGCAGCCTCTCATACGCTCTGATATTGAACCAGGATCGGATGAAAGGTAAGAGATCTAGATTATCCTAGCTCACATATAACTTACATGGGAATATAAACGATATGATCAATCATATCGCAAAAGCAAATAGATAAAAAGTATAAATTTTTTTTGTTTTTAATGTTTTTGAATAATGTACCAACAAAACGTTATTTTCCTTTTTAAATCCTGTTCTATCCAGTGTCTTAGAGTAAGAGAGTCTGGAAGCCTAACAGTTGATTCATAAGATGGGGTTGACGAAAACTCATAAGCATATTTCATTCCATAAATTTTTGACATGAAATATATTATATATATATATATATGCAAAAAAATAGACTTCGTTTTTTTTTTTATTTCATTTTTTATAAGGGTGGATGTACATGCGTAAATTAATTACATAAATAGGCATTATAATTTAAAATTTGCACTCCGACATAAGACTACTAAAGGATAAATTCAAACTTTATGAAGCGTTTATAAGAGGTAATTTTGATCCTCAGGTTGGGTTCAATCATGCCATAATAATCCTGAATACGGAGAGGTCGTATACTTTCTTGCCAGCGAGACATCAGCGAATCGATTGAGAAACATCTCCCTTTTTGCATTTCTCCTGTATGCATCCAGTTGTAGGGATAACACGGTTAAGGGTTATGGGGGTGTTTTGTTTCTGCTTTTATAATACAAATAGACATAAACTCTTTAACTATAAAAAGTATGCAGAAATATTCTTTTGAATATAACGTTGTACATGTATACAAAAGATAAAATTGGATTAAAATATGTTAATTTTGGATAGCTTCATAGTGACAGTAGGAGAAGACAAATGGTCTAATGATTCGTGTCACTTCACAGGAACTCCTTTTCTTTAACATGATTCGTTGAAAGAAAAGGAGTGGCAATATAAAAAACATTTGTAAAATTGAATAAGTGGTTGTTTCAATTGTAAACATCAACTCAGACCTAAGAATTTCATCCCTAAGAACACAAAATGTCTCTTCAGATGAGCATCCATCCGTGTTATGGGTGAATCTTTGAAACGGATAGTACAATATAGGCTATTAATATTAATAATCATTTAGAGGAACTCCTTATTCCCAGAGAATGCATATATATGTACTTTGCAATATCATTTTGGCCAATAAATAACTCCTTACTCTGATAATTAGGCTTTAAAAGTGATAGATAATGGTGTTTATAACATTAAAAATGATATTTTTGTAGAGATTGCCAGGGCTAACATAAAAGTAGTCTTACTTAACATCTAGCATTCAAATATAATTTATACATTAATATTATATATTATACGTATAATATATAACATAATTATAAGCATCAAAAGAATTATGCGTTAAGAAATGAATGTTGTGTGAGTAATATTTTTTTCGTTGATCAGTTTTAATATGATTTATTTAAAAAAAGAATAAAATTAATATTGTTATCAATTTCTTGATTTGACATCTAATCGTGTAAAATACTATGAACATAACATAACTATCAGGGAGCTCGATAGCCGTGGTGTTAAGGCGTGTTCAACTCTCAATGTTTTGGGCGCAGTTGCGAATACTCCCGAGAAGGATGGTCATTTTGTCTACCTCATTCTAAGATCCTAGTTCGATAGACTAATTTGATGAGAAGCTCTACGGTTTCCATACCCAGTCGAAAATTTTCTGGACCGCCTCTAAAATAATTGCCAAATTTCAAACCCTGATAGCTTATGTACTATGTTCGTTTTTTTAGTTTTCTCTCTACTATGATTTAAATAGGGATAAAAAAATATATGTGATAAAAATAAAAAAAATAAAAAAAAATATTTGCTATTTTCTATTGTAAATCGCATATAAAATATAATTCTCGAAAAAAAAATATATTGTTATAAATTCTTGATTTGACATCTAATTGTGTAAAATAACTATGAACATAACATAACTATCAGGGAGCTCGTTAGCGTTGGGTGTTAAGGCGTGTTCAACTCTCAATGTTGAGGGCGCAGGTTCGAATCCCGAGAGGGGATGGTCATTTTTGGTCTACCTCATTGATAAGATCCTAGGTTCGATAGACTAATTTTAATGTTATAATGCTTATTTATATCCTATCGGATGCAATTCTATCGAACCATATAGGCAAAAAAATATATATATATATCTTATCGCTTTTTCTATGTTTCTAACGTATGGTACCAAATGATCTCTGGCCGTCAAAGGTCATAAATAATAATATCTTATGAACACGCATTCCCATTTTTATTTTCAATATTAATAATAAAATTATCCTCAATTAATATGATCATATAAATCTTTGCCCCCAACTAGGCACTCGAGCTAAAAGGAAATCTGGATTTCCTTAGCGCCGGCTTCACGTATCCTCTCGCAAGGCCGTTAAAGTCCTTCGCGATCTCAAAATGTCAATCAAAAGTGGACAAAACATCGCAATAGTGGGTCCCTCCGGCTGTGGAAAGTCAACCATTATTCAGTTGATTCAGAAATTTTATGATCTCAACTCTGGGAAATTGGAGTTTGACGGAAGGGAGGCTTCTTCCGTGAACGTTAAATGGCTCCGCTCTCATATGGGCATCGTGTCTCAAGAGCCGAACCTCTTCAATCGCTCCATTGCAGATAATATTCGCTATGGGAGGAATCAGGACGTCATCAGTATGGAGAGCGTCATTCAAGCGGCAAAGGATGCCAATATACACAGCTTTGTTGCCTCCCTCCCACAGGTACAGATATAGTTTTTCATGTAACTCTTGAGATGAGAACATAGAGATATAAAGATACAAAGATCTTATTCTCCCTCCAATAGCAGAGAAACATCGTCGTTCAGCTGTATTCTGTGTGTCCAATATAAACAAATTAATTTGATCTACATCATCGTAAGTTGATCATAGAAATATTTGTTTATATTGGGCAATATGACGTATTTCTCATACGAATCTAATAAGCTCTCTATGTCTTTATATCTCTATGGATGAAACTGCTTGAAGATAATACTGATAATAAACATTTCTAAGCAACATGGATAAGAAATGGGATCTTTTTATTGAACGGGATTGGTTGAAAGACAATGTGAAGGAATAATAATATAAACATTTGGTATTATGAAATAAAGCATAACTTCACTGGCAGATAGTGAGTTGTGAACATCAACTCAGGCCAAAGAAATTCATCTTTAAGGACACTAATTGTCTCATGAGCCTACATTCATTTTAACTCCTCCTTTTTCACTTACTAACATAATACATTGAGCTGCCAACAGGAAACATAATGTTTATTACTTAGTTGCACGATCTACCATAATGTCCTCTCTTGTCAAAACAAGGAGGATGGTCTTGCAAACTGAGCAAGTAACATGATGGCTTTTTTTTATAACACTGTTTTTTTATTTTTTCTATGTCCGAGTATCAGAATGATCCATTTATCGCCAGATATAAGTAAACAAAAGAAACAATATTTTTTTCTTCTTAGGTTTTTAGGAGTTGCTGAACTCAATCTATATCATAATTCACCAATCTCTGTCCGTCTGTATGTCCGCACGCTATCTCTTCCCACATTTATGGTCAGATTTGAACTTATGGAATCCTTGGGTCAAGACGGACCTAATAAAACTATTTCAGACCTTGTCTGATTTTACTACCTACTTTTCAAGGTAAAGAGAGGAAAAAAAAAAAAAAAGGAGGAGGAGGAGTTAGAGAAATAGAAAAAGAAAAAAGCATCTCATGTGACTTAAAACATATTCTTTGTACAAAGTCAAACTCTTTATGAGGAATATTTGTACAAAACAGAAAATTATTTTCTTTATCCTCTCTTATATTCCTTAAGGTCTGTTTCACTCACAAACTAGCTCCAAAACCTACCCATACCCGAAGGGCGAACATATGGCCGCCGTAGGCGCCCAAATATGCAAGTTAATATTAATATGTGGAATAAGAGGAGTCACTCCAAAGGATTCGACTATGACGTCATGGATGTAGTAGACCCATGAAGAAGAGACAATTAATACTTTTTAGAATGTATTCCTTCTCTCTGAGATATTGATGTTCACTCCTCAATAGCCGGTAGTGAAGTGAATCTTTGTAGCAGTATGCCAACATCTTTTATCAATCCCTCTCCTTTTCGTTTCACCAATCACGTTTGAAAAAACACCACTTTTTCTTATTTTTAGATATCCCTAAGAATCATGTTGAATGCGTTCTACCCATTTCCAATTCATTTTCAGGGCTACGACACACGTGTTGGTAGCGGGGGAACCATGCTCTCAGGGGGTCAAAAGCAAAGGATTGCTATCGCTCGAGCTCTCATTCGGAACCCAGGGGTCCTTCTTCTGGACGAAGCTACCTCAGCCCTGGACACGGAGTCCGAGCAAACCGTCCAGACCGCTCTTAACAAAGCCATGCAAAACAGGACATCCATAACGATTGCTCATCGACTTAGTACAATAAAAAACGCGGACAAAATATTTGTATTGAATCAAGGACGAGTGGCCGAGGTCGGAAGTCACGACTCACTCCTCTTGCTCAAAGGCTTTTATTACAAATTATGGACAAATGGAACGCAAGGGAAAATATAGCATTGTTTTAAAGAGGAATTAGTCTCTTAATTATGGTCTTATTAAACCCGCAAACGTAAAGCTGCTTCCACATGTAAAGGGTATGTTATTGAGGCAAGAAGTACAGTTCATAGCCAGGTTCGGAACGCAGACATTACAGAGCTCTCCCGTCCATCCAAAGTTACAAATGCACTCATCAGGCTCCACACACACGCCGTGATTACAGTGTTCCTTGCATTTGGGGACATCACAGTTCGTTCCTGTGAAGCCTTCATCGCAATTACATTCTGAAGGATCCTTATCACATGTTCCTTGGATGCAGGTCTCTCGGGACACGCACATGTTGCAATCATCTCCTGTCCAGCCCGGAAGACATCTAAGGAACAAAAAAAAAGGATATATATATATATACGTGTATTTCATGTCTCCATGGAGGGTGAGACGTCAGTATTCTTATTTTTGGTATTTTGACTTAATCGAAAATATATTGAAACAATGGATTTTTAATGACGTAAGCGGGAAGAAACACAATAGTAAATAATATTCTTCCCGCCGTTTGCCGGCAAGCAAGCTTTTAGCTCTCCTGCTAATAATGACGTACTTTGTTTTTCAATATATATACCTCGAATAAAACATAGAAGAAGAAATACATTTTTGGTACCAATTAAAAAAAAAGTTTATTGTTGAGTTGGCTTGAGGTCATCATTTTAAAACACCTTTTAATATGGCTTCTGAAAGACAGATAAGGAGGATAAATAATAATATACTTACTGGCATTCGTGGGGATAGACGCAAAAACCATGTTTGAGGCACTCCTCGTTACATTTGGCTGTTCATCAAGAAAATATTAATGAGTCATTGAGGGTGAAAGCAGGAACATGTTATTCATGGCATTAGTTTTAGAGGGTATCAAGTCCCATTGTATGAATTTATGCAACGTGACGTTATGTTATGACGTCACTCCTAAAGAAGAGCGAGGAGTAGTGAGGAGATATTCAGTCCATCTTTAAGACTAGCCATCCAATAAGAGAATGAAGAGTTTTTCAGTCATATGAAAATAAACATTTAGCTTTGAAACATTTTTTTTTAACCACAGCAAACCCCAATATAAAATCTGACGTCATGTTCAATAGATTCATTCAATGAGGGATCAAAAACTCTTTTTGGATTAGAACAAACTGGAGATTTGAATCAGTTGGGTTCTGCAATAACGTTTTGTTAAGTGGATATAACGATAAACAAATAATTTATTGTTCAACTAGCGATAAAAGATCAGAAATACAAATTCAATTTGCATCAAGTGCTTAACAATTTAAAAAAAATAGACGTGCAATAACATCCACAACAAATCTCCAGAGAAATTCATTTTACTAAATTATCCTTTATCTTTGTACATTTTTAGGGGAATAAGTAATGAAAGAGGTCATTTAACACATTGCAATAAACGATTTAAAAGTTTGATTTCAGGGATAATTGATTGCTCATTTCATCGTTATCATTCAAACCAATGGTTTGAATTTGTTCTCAACCACCTATATCTTAAATTATTATCTTTACTCTTTCATGATTATATTTATACATAAAACATGGCTAGGGATTACTTTATACCCGACATGACATAGAAAGATAAAAACAGTTGTCGATACGAAAACATAGAGACATCTTTCTTGTATCTCTCTAGCATCTCTTTTATTATAGTATCAAATTAATCACAAACCTTTCCAAAAAAATAATATATTGTTAATAAGCTGCTGGTGTTATTATTTTTGCATTATAATAAACAGCTAAAGGAAGAATCCTGATATGAAGAATAGATTAACTTAAGCTGTTTATTATAACACCATAATAAAAACAACAAGAGCTTTTGGTTTATTTATTCGAAAATGTTATTTAAATTTAAAAAAGGGAAATGTTTGTTCTTCTCGTCCACGAGTACTGTAGAATAAGTAGCAACTCCGGACGAAGGAGGGAAATCCGTATCAGGTTCCTCCTCCAGAATACAAGAACTTAATATAATCAGCAGCTTATTAATAATAGAAAAAGGGAGAGGTTTGTGATTAATGTGATGCTATAATAAAAGAGATGCCAGGGAGATACAAGAAAGATGTCTAGGAATGGAAATTTGGAGCTTAGCCTTAGTGCTTACAGATTCTATGACTGTTTTTGGCCGTGAAAAGAGAGAGGGGTAAAGAGAGGGATAGAAGGAAAGATAGATGGAGAGAGAGATAAAGAAGAGGAAAAGGAGGGAGGAAGAAACAGTGAGAGAGAAACTTCTCTCTCTCTCCCTCTCTCTCCCTTTCTCTCCCTTTCTCTCCCTCTCTCTCCCTCTCCCTCTCTTTCCCCTTCTCCCCCTCTCTCTCTCCCCCTCTCTCTCTCCCCTTCTCTCTCTCCCTCTCTCTTTTTCACGGCCAAAAACAGTCATAGAATCTATAAACACCAAGGATAAGCTCCAGATTTCCAAACAATTAAACGATTTTAAGCGAATGGATTTTAAGGATTTTTTTTAAACTATTACAGTTTAAAAAATCTTTTAGGAAAATGAGAGCATTTGTTTGTTTAAGTATATAAATTATCATATTATAGTAGGCTCCTTACGTTGCTCACAAAAGGGTCCAGTCCAGTTGGCGTTACAAATACACTGAAAAGGCTCATTGCAGAATCCATTGTCGCAGCGAGGAAGCCTCACGCATTCATCGCAATGCTCTCCAGTCCTTTAAAAGCAAGAAAACAATGTCAATTATTTAGTGTGAGCTTACACCATAAAGCCACACATTTTATAGTTATATTACAAGATTAGATGTCAAATAAAGAAATTTATAAAAATATTAATTTTATACTTTTTTAAATGAATAATATTAAAACTGATCAACAAAAATTCTTACTAACACAACATAAATTTTATTTCTTAACGCATAATTCTGTTTTGATGCTTATGATTATGTTATATAGTGATACGTAAAATATATAATTATTTTATGTATATTATATAATATGAAAAATAAACTTATATAACCAAATTTAATGTATTATTTTTATATACCATAGTTTTTATTTTAATAATAGTTATAAAGAAATAAGAATGAACGAGGTTTCGTTAAGATTTGTAAATAGAAATCCAGTGGTTAGTGTCTTCTCAAAAGTTTCCTCCGGAGTGCCTTACTTAAGAATATCCAACTTCTTGATTTTAGTGACAAGTCACAGACAATGATTTCTACTTGAATACATTTGTTTTAATCACGTATTCCGAATATCCCCTTTTTAGAGTCCTGAACCTATCACATTTAGTCATGAAAAGAGTAAAAAATAAAGAAAAGTCATGAGGAGAGCCCACGGTGTACTGGATACCGACTCTGGATATACGGGCCTGCTTTGTTCAGGGAATATAAAAGGGACCCTATAAATAAGGATAAAAACGGGGACCTTTTTCTCGATCCTGATTGGTAGAAGAGATAGAGGAGAGAATTATAAAAATCTCTGTTGGCATAATGCATATCTTCATTCGCAACTGTTCAATTCATCCTTAAGAACTCAAATTGTCTCTTCTTCATGGCCCTACAATCATAAAATTGATCAATCCTTTGAATGGTCTCCTCCATCCCTTCTACTATTAATATTATTTGAATGAAGGAAATAATGAATGCTTATTTTGGTTAATCAAGTCTAACGATAATTGGATCATCACTCCGGCTATTAGCCTTATAAAAAGTTAGGAAAAATATGTTTTTTGGTGAGTTTACTTGAACATTCTTTTTCGTATTCCTATCTAAGGATAATAAACAGGGACCAATCAAACGTGATTAGGTAACAGGAAAGGTTTAAAGTAGTTGGCAATATGCATACGTCATCACTTCACTCCCGGCTGTTGAGATGCAAACCTCAACTCAGAGAGAAACAAAGGCATTCTTAAAAATCTGAATTGTATGTTCTCATGGCCCTCCATTCATGTCATTTGCGAATCCTTGGACTTCTGTAATATTACATATTAAAATGAACCATAACTCTACTTATTAGACGTGGGAAAAAAAGAATGCCCAATTTGAAAAAAACTTGTTTATTGATAAGTTTGTGAGAATTGCCCTTTTTGGGCCCTATCAATAAACATATGGTCGAGATAGAAAATGAAAGGATTTGCAACCGGAAAACGATTCAAGCTCATGGCCTTCTTAAGAATCCGAATTGTATCTGGAGCCCTCCATCCATGTCATTTGCAAATCCTTTGAATGGACTTCTATAGTATCACAAATAATTATAAACTGTTCAAATTCAGGCAAGTAATGATGATGAAATCTTTCGTCATTATAGCTGACGATAAATGAACCATCACTCTAACTATTAGACGTGAAAAAAATGAATTTCCATTTGAAAAAATATGTTTATTGATAAGTTTGCAAGAATTGCTTTTTTTTGTTCTATATATGAACATATATATATATATATGGGTGACCAGGGGGGAAACATTCTAGCAAACATTTCAATAGAAAAATGTCATAGAAAATATGGTCAAGATCAGGGGGGGGGGGCAGAACTCATGTAAACAAAGAGGGATATTTCCAATAATAAAAATCAAGAAATGTGACGACATCACTTAGACGATTTGCCTGTATATCTAATACCTACAACATCTAAATAAATAACAATGTGTTTAAATATTTAATATTATGGTGGACTAATATCGATGAAGCAACACAACCTTGTATATAATTTCATATAAAAAATAAGATTTTTATGACTCTGTGTAACTACATTCACATGATTTTCAGCAAAAAAAATGAAGTAGATTTAATAATATGTTATCTGCATTAGATTTTTAATTTTCAGGCCGAAACTCAGCCAATTTATTAACAACATCTGAAAAGGTTTGACTATTATATTTTTCGCTAGTCCATAAAAGTAATAGTCCTTTCTATCAAACAGACAGAAAGATAATGATAGAAAAGAAAGAGAATATAGATATTTTATGCCATAAATCATAACAAATCGATAATGTGACGTCATGTGTGACGTTTCAGTTTTTTCTTTTCTAATCAGAGGAATCTAAACATTGCGTTCTGAGCATCTTGTATTATCTATTATCTTTGGGTCAAGATAGAATGAGAAAAGATTAGCATCCGGAAAAAGGTTCAAGCTCATGGATATACAAGATTTTAAATGGAATAATATACTTAAAGATTGTGTCATTCATATCATTAGTTTTTCTACATTATTCAATTCAGATGATAATAATTTTGTGTATTATTCCATTCAAATACTTGGCTACCAAGTATTTTCATCGTTTTTTATTAATTTTTTATCATTTTGTAGGACATTTTTTCCAAAAACGTTTGTTCTTAGGACCTTCTGTCTTTAACAGTTTTTTCATACTTCTTAATCAACATGACAGGAATTGAATTTGTTTTGTTTTTTTAATAAAAAGGGGATTTTGCTCGTTTGTTTTGTTTGAGGGTGGGATCCGTGAGAATGAATTGAGGTCGAGTCTTTGATCCCAGGAGGAATCGATTTAACAATCTTAGCCAGACAGAACCACTTAGTGAACCATGTAGTTGTCTTATTCGACCTTGGTAAGCCAAACAGGTAACCAATGCCTTTATTTCTAAGAATTGCTGGATTCAGCAATTTAGTTGGTTAAAGCATTTTTGGGCACTCATTCTTGTAAAGCAAAATAAATCACACCCCACTCAGAACAGTCATTCTGCTGACAAAAACAAGACTCACGAATGGGAGATTTACTCAAGTATGAGTAATATGATATTCTAAGTTATAAAGGAATTATTTTCAACACTCACCATCCCAGCTCACAGGCACAGACGTTCGGCCCAATGCACTTCCCATGGCCACACTTGGTCTCACAAATGGGGATCTCACAAAGCATAGAGGGATTGGACCATCCTTTGAGGCAAATGATGTTTCCGTTCGAGTTACATATGTATTTGTCAGTGGCTTGAAGCCTCTCAGCAGAGCAGGCATAGCCACTCTTGCTCAGTGCAGTATGTCGATAGCCCGTGTCTAGTCGATGGAACTTGTTATAAGTGCAGGTCACTCCACTAAGGAGAGCATAAAGGCAACTTAGGACTCCTATGACAAACATTGCTTACAACTCCAAGAAATGGATTACTTATCCCTCTTAGATCACCAAGCTTTTATATATCACAAGACTGACCATAAAACATAATTTATGTTGTTAGCTTTACAGGGTTTTTAATCTAGTATGATTGATTCATGAGTAATTTGAGATGAATGTACAATATACTAAATATATATTGAGTGGCGAAGCTCCACATATTATCCCTCCAACAACCATTTCATATCAGCTGTCGTTTAAAGAGCCATCAACAAATATATGTACATAATACATAAGTTACATACATAACTTTTGGGTCCGTTAACATTACACTTAACATTATTCGATTTCGTTCAAACTCTCACAAGATGATCTCTATGCAATAAGGTGAAACATGAAAATAGAATCATCTTAATGTGCATAGTATAAAAAATATAAGATAAGTAAAATCCATAAAGATTATAGAGTGCTGAAGCTTGACTGCATTGACTAAACAACTATTTCTTTTTATACCAATCTGATTAAGAAGTCCTCGCAACTTTCGACCCATAGATAATATAGAGTGTCAAATTTCGAGTTTGTTATACCTGAAATTCGAGATATTGTTGACCCCTCCATTGTTGGGAAAAAGACAGATAAGGTAAGAACGGAAGAATATAGAGTGAGGCGTCATATTTACATATTTATGATATTTATTTATCATGAAATATGAAGATTGATATGACGTCACGGCTCGCCTATTTCATTGATAGAAATATATTAAGTAAATGAAGTCTCATTCTCTCTTCTATTCCTTTGGCTTTACTCTCTATCTTTCCCCCCACAATGGAGAGTGTACAAATACCCCTAATTTCAAGTCTATCAATCGTTGCTTTGGCAATCTATATTATTCATGGTAAGATCCATAGATGTATTGGTGACTATTAATGTTTTAAAACTAAGCATTCATCCATTTACGAATACTACATCGTTGGGCATTTTTAATATAATCCTCCTACCTGTTTCTTAGAACATCAAAAGATACAGAACAAGGCTTTCACATACTTAAAACTAATGTTATGGAAGTATCCTTTGCTTTTAATTGTGTATTATCGTGAAAAATGGAAAATAAGTTTTCTTCAAAGGCACAATACTTATCTTCCCACATTGTTTCATTCAATTGTTAAAAACGACATATTTTTTAATATTTATTTTTTAGTAAATAATTGAATATCAGATATACAAAAAAGCTAAAAATAAATTTAATTCATCTATCTTATTTGTTTTATGTTTATCTTATTTGTAGTATTTACATAAACGCACACAAACACACACACACACATATATATATATATATATATATATATATATATATATATATATATATATATATATATATATATATATATATATATATATATATATATATATATATATACAGGGTCTTGCAGGTAAATCTGCACAAAGTTCAATATCCTCCAGATCCGAAATGGGAACAAAAGCGATACCTATTTTGAATATAAAAAGTTGTTTATTAGACATAAAACAAGATTTCTATTCATTTGGCCACCCTCAGCCTCAGGGGTGTCCTCCAAACGACGCCTGAACCTCTCACAGTCAGTGGAGACCTCCGCAGGATCCAGCTTGTTTATCTCCGACTTGATGGAGGCCTTCAAGGACGTCATATTGCTGTGGTGTGTGGCGTACACCTCCCTCTCCAACTTCCCCTACAAGTAGTAGTCACATGGGTTCAGGTCGGAGCTGTTAGGGGCCAGGTGTTGAAGTCCCAGAAGTTGGGCACATTCTTCTTCAGCCAGGACTGCACAAGTTTGGCCGTGTGGGCGGGCACCGAGTCCTGCTGGAATGTGTACGGGGTCCGGAGGCCACAGAGTCCATCCAGGGGACGACGACAGGTGGACCCTACGCTTCCTGGCGAGGATGGACATGGGCGTCCTCGGATTGGCCTTGATGGACTTCTTGAGACCAGCCACAAATGTGGGCGCGCAGATCCGGTCACTCCTAGGCTTGTGCTCCTTCCTCTTGGACATCCCTGACTCCTCCCACTTCTTGGTGATGTCGTAGACCGTCCTCCTGGGGTACTTGAGCAACTTGATGATGGCTGCAGGACGGTGCCCTGGGCACAGCAACTCGATGACCGTGTCCCTCCGGGTCTGCTCCATCTCCGTATCAGTGTATTTGTTTTGTTTTCGGGTGCGATTCTATAGTAAATTCACGAAACTTCCCACATGTGCAATATGTAAGCTCTACTTGCACTCCTTATGGATCTGGACGAAGTTGAACTTTGTGCGGATTTACCTGCAAGACCCTGTATATATATATATATCCTTGTTGGCGATCCTAAATCCTGGATTTTGATGGATATAGCAGCGTGGCAGAAAGGGCCTTAGGTCTTCTTCGTCTACATAGACATTTGTCGTAATTTTTTTGTGCCAGTAAAGATTTTATATTTTGTAACGCAGATTGAATTGCTGTGTGACAAGGGGGGCATTTAAAAAATATTTTTTCTAAGGAGAATGTGAGTTTTAAAATATTCGAGAATATTTATCGTCCTGTTAACACACGTTTAGTTTTATATATCTTTTTATAAATCTTACAATCGGCAAATCCATGTAAAGTATTATTCAATAAAAAATCCATAATTGAAATTGAATAATCATGATTATTCAATTTCAATTATTAATTTCAGGGATGATCATCCCTGAAATTTGTAATTGGACTGTAAATTATGAACTATCAGTAATCCCATTATTTGATTGTAAAATTATTTCATTCCACGAAGAGAGAAGGTTATGCAAACTTAGGTAGAACTCTGATATAGATATCGCTCCATCAGTACTCTTTCTACACCAGGCAAATCATAATGTTTTCTATTGTAAATGATAAAACAAATAAGCAACCATAAGAAATATTATTTTTGAATGTAAATTCCCCTCAATCAATGGAAGGTTTGCTTGATGTACGATTTTGACATTTTCCCTAATGTTAGGAATGGAAATCTGGAGCTTAGCCTTGTTGCTTACATATTCTATGACTGTTTTTGGCCATGAAAAAGAGAGAGGGGTAAAGAGAGGGATAGAAGGATTGAGAAAGGGAGAGAGAGAGAGAAAGAGGAGGAAAGAGAGGGAGAAAGAGAGAAGTTTCTCTCTCACACTTTTTTTCTCCCTCTCTATCCCCTTCTTTCTCTCTCTCTCTCTTCCCTTCTATCCCTCTCTTTACCCTCTTTTTTACGACCAAAACAGTCATAGAATCTGTAAGCAACAAGGATAAGCTCCAAATTTCCATTCCCACCCATTGTTCCTCCCAGGGTGAGTTCACTCAATCTCAGCTCAACGCTATATTATTACCTCCGCCGAAGGAGGTATTGTTTTCACTGGCGTTTGTTGGTTTGTTAGTTTGTTGGTTTGTCAGCAGGATAACTCAAAAAGTACTGAACGGATTTGGATGAAATTTTGTGGAGTTGTTGGAAGTGCCAAAAGGAAGAAGTGATTAAATTTTGGCATCTCTGAGTGCAGAATTAAGGCGCCAAATGAGCTAAATACTACTAAATTTTTCAAGTTAGCCTACTCTGCCAATAGATGTCGCTGTGCTGTGAAATTGGGTGCCGGGAGCGTCTTCCTCTCGAAATTTCCGTCTAGGGGAACCCTCTCCCGTCTCTCTACGCCTCCCCAGTCGTGAAAAATCCGCCTCGGAAGGCTCATGACGGCGGAGGTTTGCACTCTCTGAGTGTATATATGCCTCTAGGTTAAGAATAAAAAAGGAGCTAGTTTTTGAAACGGCAGGAAAATGGAATAATAATAATATTAATAAACAATTGGCATTATGAATATGGAACTGTTGAGGAGTGAATATCAATTCAGCAAGATGAAAGTCATCCTATAAAATAACCATTGTCTCTTCTTATTGGTCCTACATCCATGACGCCATTGTCGAATCTTTTGAATAAGCTCCACCAAACTCATCGATTGTTATCATTAATTAATAAAGCATTAAATAAATAATGCATATTTTTTGTGTTTGCTCAACTCTGGCGATAAATGGATCATGCCTCTGACGTAGCAACGAACGAATCCAATGTTATCAAATGAAATCATGGTTCTTTGTAAGTTTGCAAGAAATATGGCTTTGCTATCCCTAATAATGTTTATCAAAGCATCCATGATTAGACAGAAGAGAACAAGAACTGATTTCTACAAATAGATTTTTTAGAAGCGTCTTAGTTTTTTATATTGACGAGTAATAAATTTAGTATATTGTATATTTATATACAAATAAACTTTTATTAATATCTTAGGATAGTTTTTTGAATAAATAAAACTTGATCTTGCTTTTATTGAATTAAAACGAGAAACATACATTAACTCCTATATAAGTGTCGACGACTTAAATATCTCTCTTGCTACAGATTTTACTCCCATGATAAAATATATATGAACATGTATATTTATCATATAAAATAGTTACATTTATTTTTAAGTACTTTTGATCATAGGCGTTGGAGACAGGGGGGCAACTGCCCCCCAAAAATTCGGGTCAGTTCTCAAATTCGGGCAAATTGCTTGAGATATTCGGGCATTTAAGTTGAAGAAAGAAATATGAAATCATGAAAGCAACCGGATTTTGAATTATAACCAAATCCATATAATGTAATGAATAGTATGTAATTACTATAAAGAAAACATTATCTACATAGCTTTCTTCATTCGATGATTTTTTCATTGATTTAACAGTTCTTGTTAAAATTCCGGCAAATTGAATGCTGCCCCCCTCCAAACCAAACATCTCCCCTACGCTTATGCTTTTGATTATGTTATGAACGTAAGATAATTTCTTGGTGTGGTATGCATGTAACAAATAAAATATATAAATATGAATAAACAGGTTTAAAAATAATATTTTTAGGCTTTTATCTTGAACACATACATGGAAAGTAATTTTTGCAATGTCCCCTTTAAATCAAATTAATAATCCATAATTTTGATTTAGCGCCTCTCATTTAATTGCATATAAATAAGTCGAACAAGCTCCTCATCAATCAATCATAAACTGTAAAAAAATAAGTGTTCCTTAAGGTATAAAAGAGTCGGGCATTCTCCTTCATTGTCACAGCATCTGCTTGCTTTCCATCTACGAAGAATGAGTGGCCTTAACTTACTTGCATGCCTCTGTGTCCTTGCTCTGAGGGGCTCTGAGTCTACTTGATGCAGAATAGATACGCAGGGTCCCGCCATACGCCCCTTCTTATGAAGTCCAAAATGACTGCAGTGTGGAGAAGCTGAAGGTAAGTTTTTTGAAAATATCAGATTTTGGAAATTGGCATAGCCAACAGGCACTTTAGGATAAACCATAGAAGGACAGGCACTGACGTCATCATTCAGACATACCGACCTATATAATACTCAACTGAGAAGAAACATTCTGCCAACTTGAAGACGTCAATAAATACCAGTGACGTCAGCTTTGTCGATTCTTTAGAAGAAAAAAATATTTATTGTATTGCGTCATGGTAAGTATTTAAATCTCTTTTTGTTGCAATTTTTTACTTTTACCTATTTCATATTTTACTTTGACTTCCTTCCTTCTCTTATTTGTTTCATCAGTTGTTGACTTCAATCAATCAGTCTATTTTGCATTTAGTTATTATATGAGTTAGTAGGATTCATGTTTGTAAATCTGATCGATGACGTCATTACTATACCTTCCATATAACACCTGGACGTGCCTGCTACATAGAGATATAAAGATATAGAGAGCTTATTCCCTCCAATATCAAAGAAACATCGTCTTTCAGCTGTATTCTGTGCCCAATATAAACAAAGTAATTTGTTCTTCGTAAGCTGATCATAGAGATGGAAAGATTTTTTACTATTGGGCAATATAACGTATTTCTCTAAAGAATCCAATAAGCTCTGTATGCCTGCTCATATCAAAAAAGCATTCTTTTTTATAACAATCATTGTTAGTCTGCTTCAGTCATACCAACTGCAAAGAGTATTTTCTCTATGGCCTTCCATTATGTAGATTACACTTCACTCTGTGAGTATGGTTAATCCTCGATTCAATAGATGTACATAGACGGAGCTAAGATTATTATTTCTAGTTTTGTTGGGGTCTTGCCTCCAAAGCATTTTTTATAATAACAAACCCTGAATCGGGTTTGTTGGGAATAAAGACTTTTTGATGTTCGCAAAGAATTGTCGTTCGTTTGCCGTTCACCAAAAGTTGTCGTTCATCGTTCGTTTTAAGATTGAATCGTTCATCGTTCGTTATTCAAAAAAAAAGTTTTTTAGAGAGAAGATTTTCCCTCGACATTCTGAAAAAAAAAGTGATTAAGAATTTTTGTTGTTGTTCATCGTTCGCGAACGACGAACGATTACAAATGAACGACAAATCAACAAGTCTGTGGGAGTACAATTCAATTTTTCATGAGGATATTTGGCTCCATGGAATAGCACCTTTGAAGATATAAATCAGACTCGTTCCTTCCGTTTAAATTAGCCATCGAACATAGAATATTCTTTATTTTTTCAGTTGAATAATAAACTTATTATTACATTAAGAGTCCTTGGCGCTTTCACTGAGCGAATGGGATTCCCGATTCCTCTCAATTTAATGTATATTTATAAATGAATCGCTTTTAATCACTTTATGTACGCTTCCAATCTTTTTTACAATTTCTGATTGTTCGTGAGGTATCCATTTTTTATTTCCTTATCCACTTAACTCTATCAATTCTGTCTATTGGAAAACTTCATATCCATCATATTGTCAAAAGAGCTGACTACTCCCTTGCCGGCGAGCGAAAAGAATAACATCTACTAATGTTATTCTTCCACTTCCACGTCATCCAAAATTCATTTTATCAATGGACTTTTAGTTGGCGTGAAAATAATAATAATAATAATATTACTGACGTTTCACCATAGAGATATGAAGACATAGAGAGTTTGTTGGATTCTTCAGAGAAATACGTCATTGTGTCCAGAATACAGCTGAACGACGATGTTTCTTTGCTATGAAGGGAATAAGATCTCTATGGATTCTTCAGAATACAGCTACTAAACAATGTTTCTCTGCTAATTGGAGGGAATAAGCTCTCTATCTTTATATCTCTATGTGTTTCACCCTCCATGAAGACATGAAGTGAGCATATCTCTTAAGAGTAATATATATCTTACACATTCATGTGTTTGCTGTAATCCGCAAATCAAATGCCATGACAGGCTGTGATCACGTGATCCTTGATATTTTTTTAATTTGATTACGAAGTCTGGTTATTTATTTTTATCATAATTAAGGATTTTATTATTTCTAACCTATGTAAATACATATCTAATAACAAATCTTGGTTATTATGCGTAACGGTGTTTTGTGTCGATTCAAATTAAATGAACAATCACTTTTCCCGCCTTCAGGAGCAGGATAGATACGTTTGCACAGAAGACGGTGAGATCAAGTGTCTCAGCGGTTGGCTCAACCCATTACTCAAATGTGTCGTGCCGGACTGTTCCTTCAATGGAAATAAGACTTGCGTCAATGGGCGCTGCATCGCTCCTCACACTTGTGCTTGCGACATTGGATGGAGGGCCCTCTTTGTGATGTCTGCGTCACAATGCCCAATTGCGATCACGGGACTTGTACTGAGGCACTGGGATGCGACTGTGAAGAAGGATGGGAGGGATACTTCTGCGATATACGTAAGAATAATGACCTACACAGTAGTGTTTCTTTAGCTACGAATTTGGTAAGAACAATATATTAGATTTTAGAAAATGAAACTGCATCCCAGACTCCAGATCATGTATAAAAATTTTAAGCAAAATAGTACCCTCTTTATGATCTTCATTATTGGGAACGAAAGCAAGAACTAAATATATATTATTTATAAATAATATATATAATATATATAGTACCATAAAATAGGGAATGCAACAGCATCAATGATGTAACATCATTCTGTCTATTTGATAATAAAAATATGAAGTCATGCTCCCACTTTGTTTTTTGTTTTTGTGTCGCACTCTTAATACCTCGATGTTCAGGCCTACCAATCGTGACTTTGGCACTATACATTCTCTATGTTGATAATCATGGATAATGTTGAGTGCAACGACTGGTAGGCCTGAAATTCGAGGTGGTATTTGTGTGCTCTCCAGAGTGGGGGGAAAGACAGCTGTAGGAATCGTTGCCCTAATAAGATGTTTATTTCTCTTCTGTTATTCCAGCCATTGCAATTCGAATTGTTCCATTCCCCACGGGTTCTGCAATCAACCAGGGAATGTGAGTGTCTCTACGGATGGGAGGGTGATGAGTGCAATCAATGCGTTACCCTGGACTCCTGTATCCATGGAAGCTGCAGAAAGAAGCCCTTGAGTGTATTTGTGATGAGGGCTTCAGCGGGCCGAACTGCGAGGTAGCGGGCTGCAACTGTGTCCATGGGTCCTGTAACGATAAAGGAACGGGATGTAACTGCTCCCCGGGATGGTACGGCTCCAAATGCGACATCTGCCTTCCAAATCTAAACATTTGCTCAGAGTGCGAGTCCAACGAACCCTGGACCTGTAAGAAGGGATCTGAATTCTCAAAGAGTGACACCAGATCCTTCGAAGAAAAATTTAGAGAGTACATACTCATACAACTGTAATTATTAAAATTTGAAACAAATGGAACGGTAGTTTTTATACATATGACATAAACAATAAAGTCAATCAAAGGATAGATAAGTGTGTAATTTAATTATTAATTCTTTTATTTCAGAGCTCAATAAAGTGGGGGGGGGGGTCATTTTGGGAGTTGAATGTATTGAATTAAGTTGTTTATGGTGATAGTGAGTGCATCCCAGCATGATTATTTTGAAGAATCCTTTTTACTTCGAGGAATTTTTTTCTCTGGAATGGGGTCGCAATATATAAAGGAAGTGATAGTTGAATGGCAAGATGAATCACAATTGGCAATAAACGATAATGGAGGACTTGCAGGTGGGGTTAGGCTAGCGTCAACATATTGACTCCTCGTACCATCGAGCTAAAAAAATCGATCCCCTTCAACTCTCAATTTCCTTTTATTTTTTGTAAGTGAGCACTCTATGTATGACTAGGGATGGGATAAAGGTATCATTTTAGAGGCGTGATTGGTTGAAAGATAAGGAGAGGGATTGCTAAACAACATTTTTCCCTTTTTTGATTTTATTACCTCCGCCGAAGGAGGTATTGTTTCACTGGCGTTTGTTTTTGTTTTTGTTAGTTTGTTGGTTTGTCAGCAGGATAACTCAAAAAGTACTGAACGGATTTGGATGAAATTTTGTGGAGTTGTTGGAAGTGCCAAAGGAAGAAGTGATTAAATTTTGGCATCTCTGAGTGCAGAATTAAGGCGCCAAATGAGCTAAATACTACTAAATTTTTCAAGTTAGCCTACTCTGCCAATAGATGTCGCTGTGCTGTGAAATTGGGTGCCGGAGCGTCTTCCTCTCGAATTTTCGTCTAGGGAACCCTCCCCCGTCTCTCTACGCCTCCCCAGTCGTGAAAAATCCGCCTCGGAAGGCTCATGACGGCGGAGGTTTGCACTCTCTGAGTGTATATATGCCTCTAGTTATAATATACATTTTATATATTAAAGAAAAGAATAAATATCTTGTTGAAAAGGAAGATCTCTTTAAAGAACAGAGGACGTCTACGAATCTCCCGGACCAACGAAGATCTGCTCAATTGCATTAGGGGTCTCAGCACAAACCATATTCCCCTACTCATCATCCCCAAAGTCCGACATTTTCTTTGAAATCCAGGGGCTCTCTAGTACGATGATGATGTCCTTCAGGCTGGTCTTGCTTATTTGGATTGAGATCAATACCATTGATTCATGGAGGGTGTAGGCATTGGATGCTGAGAGATAGATTGTGTCCGTTTTTATGGTGACCTTGGATCTCTCGTCCCTAATTAAAAAAACAATAGATATTGCCAAAAGTAGACCACCACTTCACTCGAGGCCTTGAAGAGTGACTATATATCCAGAGAAAAGGAATTCATCCTTAAAAATATTAATTGTCTCTTCTGTATGGGGCTACTACATCCATGACGTCATTGACGGATTCACCCTTGAATGGACTCCTCAGTGATTAGACATTATATTCATTCTATTTTTAAAAAATCATACTTGGAGAAAAAAAAGAATGTTTTGCATGTTTTATCAATCTCATTATTAGAGAAAGAAAAAGAAAGAAAACATTGTTACCAACTTTAAAAAAATATGTTGAGAGGAATGAGAGCTACCCTTTTGCTATCCCTATTAATATTGAAAGTGCTTTGAGAAAAGGAAGTCATAAAGCATCGATAAAGGAGAGAATAATAAAAATGTAGAATAATGACAAATTTAAATATACATTTAATTATATGGTTGTAAGGCAATGCACCCCCAGAAATTCACCAATCAACTAGCACCCCCCGAAAATAATTCCCTGGACATAGCATTGTTTGTGCCAATCAACCCCGGACATTTACCCCCCGTTAGTAATAGAATTATCTCTTAAATATCCACTTATGAAGTTAACACTCATTTTCTAACTATTAACAAATGTGACGTCACTGGTTAAACGCTTCACAGTTCCCCTTTAGAATTGGAATTTTTTATAAATTAAACATGCATAATTTGCAAATTTCGTGTCTTAGACCATATATCTGGGCATTTATGTACAAATTGACAATCATACAATTTGTAACCTATCAACTCAAGATCTTTTATTTATCATATAGATCCTAAGCTATTTTTTAAGATTTCATCAAGGAACCACTTGTCACAAGAAGCAATATTTAGCGACTAACATCGGTTCGATAATCAACTTCCAGACATCAACTTAATGTATAGACTGACATGATAGAACTCTACTACCCTTTGTGTCCCTATGAGAGAAACCTGTACATATGTCTATCATGTGCCCTTTTTTAAAAGGCTGCTTCTCTATCATAGGCCTTTCTCAATTCTGTTTGAAAAGCTCATATTTTAAATGACGAATTCAAAGCTCTACCACCCTCCACCTTACACGACAAAGAGGCTTATATTTACCCATTACTATCAAATATCAAAACTTGTATAATTATTTTTAAAGATGTGAATTAAAGTAGTCTACTTTTTGTAATTCCGAAATATTTTGCTTATCTTATAATAAAATTATATTTATTTCAATATTTTCGAAAAAAGGCTGAGGCTTTTTTTATTACTAAATTAGATGATTTTTGAGAAGAAAAACTCATTTTATAAATCAACGTGAAGACGGGTTTTTAAAAGATTAAGATTGCTGGTTTACATTGAGAGAAGGAACCCCTTGTATCGTTTCAAATATACACTTGACGTTAGTTCTTATAAGTAAAGCCTTCGAATAGTATTAAAAACTGTCATACTATACACATTTTATATTACCTACAAGAGACTCAATCACTCGTAAGTCGACTGAGAAAGGTATAACGTTTTTATGTTATCAAACTTTTTATTTTCTATAATGATACTTTTTACAATATTAAGATTTTTAAGGAGGAAGAATTGGAGGAGAGTTTCGTAATAAATTACTTTTGCAAAAGAGAACAGAAGCATTTCGAATATTTGTTCTGAATTAAAAAATTATTATTATGGTACATAAAAATATTAGTCTTTTTTAATTATTTACAAAAAGAATATTATTTTAATCAACAAGAATATATTTGATTTACCATTGAGTTCGATAAATGATGTGTTTATAATAGTATATATTTACCGATATCCAAAATAAATGCCAATATAAATATGTGTGATAATTGGGAACAAAAAACAAAATTTATGCAATGAAATACAACAATATATATATAAGGTCAAAAATGACCCACTAACGCCATGGACGTCGAAATAAATTAACATCGTAGCAAGGTTAAATATTCTCAATTCTCCTTTTGAACAGATATAATTGGAAAAGGGAGTTGTTGTTGATGATCAAGGCTCCTTCACCGGGATTTGATGATAGTGCTAGGTTCATCATTTGACTTCTTACAGGACTGAGGAGTCCATTAGCAAATTCCACTAAGAGCAACAAGTCTTCAATTCGGAGGAGGTGATGGAAGAAGAGCCCCTTCTTGAAGACGCGGAACATAACGACGACGAGGGATGGGAAGTCCTATAACGAAGACGAGGGAAGGGAATCCTCTGACGAAGTCGAGGGACAAGAATTCGGTATCTTTCTGAAAGGGAGGAGACTGACTCGTGGGAGGTTAAGGCATTGTTTGTATGTGTTGAAACGCCTTTTCGGTAATCCATACTCATTTCAGGAGTCAAGAGCGTCCCAGTCGCCCAAGGAAGACGGAAGGGAGGAGAGATCTCCGACTTATTTGGAGTCTAGGCCGGAATGTGTAATCCTTACCCATATCTCCCCTTTTAATTTTACTATATACACCTCCTTACTCTCTTCTTCCCCAGCATTATTTGTTTACTTGGTATGACGTCATCATTTTCTCTCTCTCTTTCTATATTTTTGTTTGGGGAAAACATCGGTAAGGATTACCCCGGAATGCTTTCATAGTGTCGAAAAATTAGGGCCCTCATTCCGGAGGACAAAGATTGAATATACGAATTCGCGACTATGATCATTGGAGGCTCTCTTATTTGTTGATTGTGACGTCACTCTTCACACTCTCTCTCTCTCTTTATTGACGTTTATTGAAGTGTATAGGTTGCGTGTGAGTTATAAGTTGTGCCTTGCTAAAAGAGCTCTACAGCTATCTATCATTGTTAGAGATAGAAAGTCGAGGGATATTTTGGGCGTGTGAAAGGGATATGTATGAAGGGTGCAATTGAGTTCAAGCTCCTTGTTATCACTATTCTCTTTCCTCTTTTGAGGAATATTTATTTCATTTATGAAGCAGGCCAAGTCGGCCAGAACGGAAGATATTTATTTTATATTTGAATCTCTGTTTTTGCTTCTGTTCGGAGGAAAGAGAATAGTGATAACAAGGACATTGAACTCAATTGCACCCTTCAGACATTCTCCCTTTCACACGCCCAAAGTATCCCTCGCTTTTCTATCTCTAATCGTTGTAGACGATAATTGAGTCCGAAATCAGTATATATTAAATGCGTCTTAGTGAATCTCCCAATCGCTCCAAGGTCCAGAAAAGTGATCATTTTCATTTTTGCTGTTTGTGGACTTCGTGTTTTTCTGATACTTCTACATTCTGCACTCGAGTATCATGGAGCTCGACGACTCTTCACGTCAAGGAAATAAAGTAACCTATAATGGATATATCTACGTTAAGCAAAAAAACCTTGCCAATAATTTAGTTTCTTACGAATGCATAATGAGAAGAAACCTCAAGGAGTGCAAGGCCAGAATACATATGGATCCTAATGACCAAATTGTGCGGGAGGTTAACCAGCACACACATGCACCTGATTCGGGAAAGGTTGGAGCCGTTAGAGTACTCCACTCAATTAAGTGCCGGACCAACAACACCGTTGAGAGTCCTCAACAGATTCTCGCTCACGAAATGGTCGGTGTGTCCCAGGACGTTTCAGTCAACTTGCCATTTCTACGGAGTGTTCGGCGAAATATTCGTCGCCATCGTCAGCAAAGGACTTCTGCACCTGTTCCCCAGTCTAGGAGAGAGATCAACATCCCTGAGATTTTAACAAAATCATCTAATGAGAAAGATTTCTTCTATTCGATAGTGGATATGGCGTTCAGGATCGAATGCTCATTTTTGCTACGGACCGTTGCTTGAATCTATTGGAGTCATCCCAAAATTGGTTCTGTGACGGAACTTTCAAAGTCGTCCCTACAATTTTTTTCCAACTTTTTACCATTCATGCCAAAGTTCGCGATTTTGTTATTCCTTGCGTCTATGCGCTTTTACCTAACAAAACCCAAGCCACCTACCACCAATGCTTCCAAGAATTATTTAACTGCAATCCAAGACTCTCTCCGGAAACCATTATGATGGACTATGAGCTTGCGTCAATGAATGCAATTCAACTGATATTCCTCTGGTCCCAATTAAAGGATGCTTCTACCATTTAGCACAATCCCTCTATCGAAAAGTCCAACAAAATGGACTTCAAGAAGCCTATTTAAACGATCCGAACTTTAGCATTCACATTCGAATGATAGCTGCGATTGCGTTCGTTCCACTGGTGGATGTAATTTTAGCATTCGAAACCC
>CP045907.1:4524487-4554821 GCA_013387185.1 Caligus rogercresseyi | reverse complement strand
CCGCGGCATTTTGGATCGCACTCGTTTATTGTTTTTTTCTCTTTTCTTTAAGTCTATTCGCATCTTAAGTTAAAAATTCGTTTCTTTTATGTTGTATATTCTAATAATTCGTTCCAAAGGTGCAATTCTTAAGAAGCTTTGCATCTCCAACGACAACACATAGAAATCTTGCCCGTGTCAGGGCCACATTGAATCGCCTAAAGTCATTTAAGAATCCGAGAGCGTTACTGGTAGCGTTGTTGTTAATCAAGGATCCACTGTAGACACAATTATGATGTCTTTTTCCCTCCTTGGAAAAGATCTGGCGAGCCAAACTCGAGTGATACCTCCTTCTCATTTTCTCTTCTCAGAGCTCATACTGGGCCTTGTAGGGCTAATGACTCCTATGGATCCATCAGTCTTCATCATAGAGCAGAGTTGGTCCAGCAAAGATTTAATAAAAGCTGCTTCACACCGATTTATGAGGGATGTTCCTTGCTTAAGTGATTCACCGGCTATGTTGATAAAATGTAGCGGCGATTTGATTCCCATTCGCCGTCTGACTCTATCTACTTTCGGACAAGGAATAGCGAGGGCTTTGAGTTCTGCATTGTAGAAGAGATCAGAGGGTAGCTTGAGTATCGCTGGAAGTGAACGATAGTTATTTATCAATTTGGTCGCGTAGATTGGTTGAGTCTTCCGTTTTCATCCGGCATATAGTATGCATCTGTATGCATGAGGCGCTCCATTAGAGACACCTTGAGTTTGAGGGTATTGACAACGGGGCCTAACTGATAAGGGTCCCCAGATAGGACAATGAAGGCCTTTTTCAGATGAGGCAATATGGCAAATATTGTCTCTGGCTCTGTGGAGAAACCGGCCTCATCATAAAAAACATGAGTTGCTGATCCAAGTCTCTTGCTTAAAACCCCACCCATAAAAGCCGTACAGAAAACAATGATTGAAGACTCGGAGCGAGTGGAAAGCCATTTTTTAAATTTCCCACCACCAAACATGAGAATATCCTCTAAACCACATTATCCGTGTAGGCATCGATCTTTGATTTGGATACGATGCGAATAATATTCCTTTCACTGAGAGTCCGTCGCACCTTGGTCGCCAAAACATCTACTGCTGTATTGGAGGACAACAGACGAGGATCTTCGTTTGATTTTGATTCAAATGGATTTGCAAGATGGCTTCGACAAGTGTGGAGGTTTTTTTCCGGTGCCTGGAGGGCCAAAAAGAACATACGGGAAGGGATGGGATGAACGTAGGACTATATGTTCAATCTAAAGAAGAAAAATAGCAGTTACTTACACACATATATAGACTAACAGTGATATTTTGTTAAGTTTCGTCAAGAAGCTATTTATTTTTTGCTAGTAAATTAACGCAAGGCTCAATGCACCAACAATATTCAAGCATCTATCAATATTTTTGTAAGACTAATATGGCCCTCGGAAAAAATTGGCCATACTTACTTTGCCTATTTATTAGAAAAAAATATTTTTTATTTCTCCAGAAACATTTTCTTTATATAATACTAATCAACCAACTTGATATAAACTCATGGATTAAGTAAATGATACAGATTTTAATGAAATAATCTGCACTAAATCCAAATCAGGCCTCAGTTTTTTAGGAGTCCAGATTATATTTTTTATAGGTTTCCTATGGTTACCATTTTTCAAGAATTTCATATTATTGTTTAATTTTTATATAACTTTTAAAACCCAATCAGGATTTGAAAATTAATCTCTTCAACACATTTTCCTAAATAGATTACTACGAAATGACGTAACATGCGATTAAAAGAAGTTAAATAAAGTGCTTTCGAAAGATGCTTATAAATAATGCAATTTTTCAAATTTTACTCCTTAGTTGAAAAAAGTTTTATTTCCGCTCCAGGTATTTTTTTGCGGGTAAAATGAGCATAGAGTATATCCATAATGACTAAAAACACAAAAAAAATGTTGTTGGTAAACTATGTAATTTTCAAGAGATATTTTTGAAATATATTTTCACAATTTCTTCTTCAACATTTTAATTTGTTAGTCAAACTTGTCCCAATAAGTGGCCTGCAACTTTTCTCTATAAAAAAATAAAAAATGCAATCCAAGAAGAAGAAAACTGAAACCAGATTTGAATTCAGTGTGTCTTATTTCTTCAGACTCACTCAAGATTTGTTGGTCAATGTGAATAAATGGCTATAAATTCATTTATCTATGATCATTCTTGTATCCAGACGCAACTTTTGCAGTGCTTACAAGTTGTGACGATATCCCCTTATATATATATATATATATGTATATATTTTTTTTTGTCATAAGTTAAGGCAGAAAATATGCACAACAATATTTTAAAAATTACACAGAGCTGCTACTACCGAATGTTAATCCGTATTTAGAACTGGAAGCGTTGTTACCGCCTGGTGTGAATAAGTTGAACTTTGCAAAATCAATAAACAATTTTGAAAGTGCATTTAATATCGGACAACGTATAATAAAAGACAGTTAAGGAAATAATTTGTTTGCCTTTGCCTCCATTTCCTTCAAAACTCCAAGTGCAATAATGATTTATATAAAAATAACATGTATTCAATTTCAAATAATCTCTAAAATATTTAAACTAATTATGTACTTAATTGTCTTTTTTTATAACTTGTCCGATACTAAATGCATATGAAGAAGTCACAGAGCAGATACACAAATAAATTTCTCTTTCTTTCTTATCTACCGCACCGATCGATATTCGGTAGATATAAATCAAATCTAACGAATACCGATTCGGGGGTACCTACTCCCAGCTCTGAAAATACATATCTATTTTTTACTTACTGCCTGAATCTGAAGGTCATTTGATGCAATGTCTTTGTTTCTAATTTTATTGGCCGACGCATTGTGGAATGTGTTCGTGTTTTGAAGGATAGGGATGGAAACAAAACATCATAGGAACTCGGGGGCCCTGACAAGCAATCCTTAACAAATTTATTCCATGATCGATTGGTAGCACTTTGATATCAAAGTAATCTTCCCTAATACAATGATGAAAGAAGTGAATGAACTTTTTGGTAGGCCGTACTCTGAGAAGTCCCTCCTCAGGATCAAATGTCTTGACGTCAAGAATACAGTGCGAATCCTGATTTCTAATACGATGTTGACTCCTTCCTTAAGCTTGTGTCGAAACTTGGTGTCTATCTCCAAAAGTTGTATTTCTCCATTTGGATCCAAACTGAGTTTGACATCTCTCTTCACTCCGAATTGGACGCCCTCTCAATCTTTATGAGATCAGTGAAGTATTCACAGATATCAATGCTCTAAAAATATATATATATTGACATATATTCGCAAATTATAATGACGATTTTCGATTCTTTGCATGGTTTAAAATATACGTTAAGGCGTGTCCAACTCTCAATGTTGAGGGCGCAGGTTCGAATCCGAGAGGGGTTGGTCATTTTTGGTCTACCTCATTGATAAGATTCTAGGTTCGATAGACTAAATTTAATGCCAGTATGCTTATTTTTATCCTGTCGGATGCAATTCTATCGAACCATATATATATATATATATATATATATATATATATATTATATATATATATATATATATATATATATATATTAGGGTTGTTCTTATTTTTCAAATGTTTGAAATGTTAGCAACATTATGGATTTTCTGTTTCTTGGTGATAAAAGAAGACGACATACAAAGTTTGAACAAAATCGGTCAATATTACGAGGTCGCTCAACGAGGTCAAAGTTTTAAAAATTTAGTAAAAATATAGTTTTCCGCAAATTTCTTCAAAATGGTGGACGTTACAGACTTCAATAATTATTATTAATTTAAAGGAAATCTAATTTACTACCAGACGTATGTTTGATGTTTTTTAATAAAACAAAGTTTTCAGTAAAAACAAAGAAAAAAATGGAGAGTGTAATGATAGCATATTTCATAGCTTTTTTGTATCAATTAACTTCACTCGCCTGTAGAAGATGACTTGTTCGCTTCAGAGTCAAATAGTACTTTTAAGTTTAGTAGACTTTTAGATGATAAATCCAAAATGACCTTGGTTGCATTCTATCAATTCAGAATTCAGTACAATCTGAGTTTACATCATTTGATTCAGAGCCTGTATTGACCTATAAGAAATCGATTATGAAAAAAATAAATAATAACGTGTTTCTTAGATTTGCGTCAAGGTATCCTCTCAAAATTTTACTTTGTCTCTGACGCATTTATAATCCATTATATGCGTCATTTTGTACGCGAGATAGGCTTTTTTAATGTACATATAACTCTCTACTTATTAAATTGACATGATTTAGTTTACCAAAATATTAAAGGTGGTTAACCAAGCTTTCATTTGATATGTTTGGTGTTCTAAAAATCGGTATACTTTAAGAGATATAAGCAAATACATTTTTGAACGTACTCTCCCCAAAAAATTGATCTTTTGATATGAGAATATACAATTACCACTTGGTAACTGCTGTTAGTGTTACCTGGATAGAAAGAGAAAGAGAAGGGAGAGAGTATTTTGCCTCACTTCTCTCCCTTCTTTTTTCTTTTTCCGGGAAGCACTCAATAAAACAAAAACACGTCTTAGTACCTCAGTCTTATCCACCAGAAAATTTGGGCAAAATCTAACTTGCAAATTTTAAAAAATCAACAAAAAACGTTTTGGCGAATAAAATAAGCATGTCGATGACGAATTTTCCGGGAGTTGACAACCCCACTAAAACACTCCCTGAGCTCTCAAAACTATTCACTAAAAATTTCGTCAAGATCTAATGACCCGTTCGGGAGATACAGGAAACGAACGAACGAACGAACAAACGAACGAACGAACAGAATTCTTTTTTTATTAGTATACTAGCGAATATTACCCGGCGCTGCCCGGGATTTTCCAACTTGACAATAGTCAGGAGGGAAAAAAATCACACCAATAATTTTAGTGATGTCATTGCGTGTGATTTTCATATAAAATAAATTCTATAAAAAGTCGTCATAGGGTCTTCATTGCCATTTTTTCCGTTTTGTATTCCTTAAGGCTGGGTATTTAAACATCATAAAAGTAGAAAATCACACGAATAATTTCAGTGATGTCATCGCATGTGACATTTCATATTAAAATAAGTTCCTCAACAGTGTCATGGGTCTTCATTGCCATTTTTTCCGTTTTGTATTCCATAACGGCTGCGTATTTAAACATCGCACAAAGAAGAAATCACACTAATAATTTCAGTGAAATCATCGCATGTGACTTTTCATATTAAATCAGTTCCTTCAACAGTTGTCATTGGGTCTTCCTTGCTATTTTTTCGTTTTGTATTCCTTACGGTTGGGTATTTAAATATCACATAAAGAAGGAATCACACGAATAATTTCTGTGAAATCATCGCATGTGACTTTTCAATTCAAACCAGTTCCTTAAAAGTGTCATAGCTCTTCATTGCCATTTTTTCCGTTTCGTATTCCTTAAGGCTGGGTATTTAAACATCGTAAAAGAAGATATTTTAAGTCATTTCATAAGTGCCTATGTTATTTTCTTATGAGAAGTAGTTCCTTAAAAAGTCGTCATTGCATCGTCATTGCCATTTTTTCCTTTTTGTATTCCTTAAGACTGGGTATTGACATCCCTTTCCATCTCTAGGCATTATTAAAATTTGATTAGCACGATGTTGCAATATAAAAAAGTGTTGTTATTTTCCACAAAACTTAAATTTGGGACAGGGACAGAAAGAAAATTTTTTAAGTAATCATGAAGAAAACGAATTTTCCAGGAAACACTCAATAAAACAAAACACGTCTTAGTACCTCAGTCTTATCCACAGAAAATTTGGGCAAAATCTAACTTGCAATTTTTAAAAAATCAACAAAAACGTTTTGGCGAATAAAATAAGCATGTCGATGACGAATTTTCCGGGAGTTGACAACCCCACTAAAACCTCCCTGAGCTCACCAAAACCATTCACTGAAAATTTTGTCAAGATCTAATGACCCGTTCGGGAGATACAGGGAAACGAACGAACGAACGCACAAACGAACGGAATTCTTTTTTTATAAGTATATATATATATATATATATATATATATATATATATATATATATATATATATATATATATATATATTATATAAAAATTACTTATTTAAAAAAAAATTCTTAAAAAACAACATTGTAATTAAAGAACTGAAGGAAGTTGTGTGTTACAATATTCTATGGCCATGTCGAACACTTAAATATTAACATCAGACTTGTTGACGTTCTCGAAAAGTTGCCGTTCGTTTGCTGTTTTAGAAAGGAAATTTTTCCCTCGTCATTCTGAAAAAAAAGTGATGAAGTTTTTTTAGAAAGGCAATTTTTCCCATAAAAAAATATTTTTAAATTTTTTTGGCGCCAAAATGAACAACGAAGGATAATAGTTTTTGGGTGTCGTTTAGTCTCCTTTCAGCTCTATACACTTCGTCCAGTGTTTTCCAATTTTTTTATCCTTTCAAAAAAATAAGATTTCTCGAGGTCCTCAAAATATGTATTTGTTTCTGAGATGATTTCATTGTTGGAATAAATCTCTTTCCGGCAAGCCATTTTTAAGGTTCGGAAACAAGAAATAGTCACTCGGGGCTAAATCTGGAGAATACGGCGGATGAGGGAGCAATTCATAGCGTAATTCGTAAAATTTCGCTATGGAAACAACACATGTATGGACTCTTGCATTGTCTTGATTGTGAGCAAAACGCGGCACCCATCTTGCGGATAGCTTTTTCATAGCCAAGTGATCTTTCAAAATCGAAACCACTGACCCATGTGATATGCCTATGGCTTCCACAATCTCCCGCACTTTCAATCTCCGATCGGCCAACACCATATCATGAATTTTTGAATTGTTTCTGGTGTAGTGACTTCAACTGGGCGTCCAGAGCGTTCGGCATCAATGGTGCTTGTACGACAAAAACGAAATTCTGTAAACAACTTTTTTACCATTGATATCGATGGAGCAGAGTCTCCAAAGTATTTATCGAGCTTAGCCTTTTTTTCAGCGATGGTTTTTTCCCGCAAAAAAATAAAGCTTGATGAGCACACGAAATCACTTTTCTCCATTTCTACACAATTCACGAAGTTGTTTGTCTGTAAAGACTGTCAAACACAAACTAAAAGACCCAGCGTGTTCAAACTTTAACAGAAGTCAGCTGATAGATGCTTGTGACAGGATCAGTGTTGAAAATCAAATTATATGGACGTAATACAAAAAGTCACGGACTTATTGACAACCCTCGTATTTCCATGACTACTTAATGGTGTCATTACCAAGGTGGGACGCCATTTTGAATTCCTGTATGTATTCAAATAGCTCTTTGAGTTGATATATTTTTCTTCTCTGTTGATTATCCAGTGTTTATATATGGGTCATATTTCCCGTCTAATTAATTAAAACAAAATAACTGCCCGAAAATATATATTCACTTCAAATAATTCGCATAAAAAAAGATTCAATTCGTCCATATTTTATCGTTCATCCGGGATTTCACTCATATTTGATTGAAGATAAAAACGTAAAAAAACAAAGACTTTTAAATCAATATAAACAAATGATATTAACTTATAATGCGTAGAATGGATTGAACCCAAAATATAATAAATAAACTGTCGATTATATTTAAATGAATTTAATCTATAGAAAGAAAATGTTTTTTCACAACCGCCCTGAATAGTTTACTCTGTTTGCTGTATGTATTTTTAGTTTATTTTATTTTACACTGTATAAATTACCGAAAAAATCTATAGAAATAAATAAATTTTCATTTGAAAAATGGAATAGAATAAAATCATTGTATGTTGAAAGTCAAAAGAGCTGACTACTCTCGATCATTTTTAATGAAGTCACACCGGCAAGCGAGAATAATACCTTATTTATGTTAATATTATTTCCCCAGCATACGTCATAAATATATATTGTAACAATAGATTTTCGAATAGTTCTTAGAGTTCACTTTGACAGCGATATGCTTTGATATAAAGATATATATCAGTTAAAATTTTACATTTTGCAAAATATTTAATAAGCTAAACGGTTTACTTTATAACACTTTGTGCTCTTCTTCATATATACTTTCTTTTCTAGGAGTCAAGAATCATACATACAATCCTGTTGCATGGTTATCAAATATCTCCAAATGTAATTCTTTTTGTGTACAAGTGCATTGAGGTGGATCACCCTGTATGGTTTTCCAAAATGATGCAAAAAAACCTCTAAATGTATTTTTTAGGGAATTAAACTCAATTAAAAAGTTAATTTCTTCAGGTCTCAACCTTGAGCGCAAGCTAACATGCATTCATTACAAGTTTAATTTTAATAATTTCCCACACAGACAAATAAGTATTTTAAAAAAAATTGTCCTTACCGAGAGTTCTTTCAATTTGTTTATATATTTTATGCCGATCCATATTCTCCATATGATGTCAGAAACATGAGCTTGATTCAACTATAGATTGAAACTGAACACAGGAAAAACAGTTTCATTCATTATATAGTCAAGAAAATAAGATAAGAAATAGTAGGGAGTAATATATATATAAATAATATATCATACGTTTATATAATAGATATATATATATATATATATATAATATATAGATATATATATATAGCATAATAGGGCTGTTCTTATTTTTCAAATGTTAAATATGTAGCAAATTTGTAGTTTTCTGTTTCTTTGTGATAAAAGAAGACGACATACAAAGTTTGAACAAACTTCAACATTACGAGGTTCGCACAACGAGGTCAAAGTTTAAAAAAATAGTTAAAATATAGTTTTCCGCAAATTTCTGAAAATGGTGGACGTTACAGACTTCAATAATATTATTAATTTAAAGGAAATCTAATTTATTACCAGACGTATGTTTGATGTTTTTAATAAAAACAAAGTTTTCAGTAAAAACAAAGAAAATTAGAGGCATATATACACTCAGAGAGTGCAAACCTCCGCCGTCACGGGGTCCTTATGAGCCTTCCGAGGCGAATTTTTTACGACTGGGGAGGCGTAGAGGGACGGGGGAGGGTTTCCCTCGACGTGAATTCCGAGAGGAAGACGCTCCCGGCCACCCGATTTCACAGCACAGCGACATCTATTGGCAGAGTAGGCTAACTTGAAATATTTATTAGTATTTAGCTCATTTTGCATCTTAATTCTGCACTCAGAGATGCCAAAATTTAATCACTTGTTCTTTTGGCATTTTCAACAACTCCACAAAATCCAAATCCGTTCATACTTTGGAGTTATCCTGCTGACAAACCAACAAACAAACAAACAACAAACCAACACCAGTGAAAACAATACCTCCTTCGGCGGAGGAAAAATGGAGTGTGTAATGTTAGCATATTTTATAGCTTTTTGTATCAATTAACTTCACTCGCCTGTAGAAGATGACTTGTTCGCTACAGAGTAAAATAGTATTTTTAAATTTAGTAAAACTTTAGATGATAAATCCAAAATGACCTTGGTTGCATTCTATCAATTCAGAATTCAGTACAATCTGACTTTACATCATATGATCAGAGCCTGTATTGACCTATAAGAAATCGATTATGAAAAAAATAAATAATAATTTGTTTCTTAGATTTGCGTCAAGGTATCCTCTCAAAAATTTACTTTGTCTCTGACGCATTTATAATCCATTATATGCGTCATTTGTACGCGAGATAGGCTTTTTTTAATGTACATATAACTTTCTACTTATTAAATTGAACATGCTTTAGTATACCAAATATTAAAGCTGGCTTACCAAGCTTTCATTTGATACGTTTGGTGTTCTAAAAATCGGTATACTTTAAGAGATATAAGCAAATACATTTTTGCACGTACTCTCCCCAAAAAATGTATCTTTTGATATGAGAATATACAATTACCACTTGGTAACTGCTGTTACTGTTAGCTGGATAGAAAGATAAAGAAAAAGAGAAGGGAGAGAAGTGAGGCAAAATACTCTCTCTCTTGTATGTCGTCTTCTTTTATCACAAGAAACAGGAAATCCACAATGTTGCTAATATTTCAAACATTTGAAAAATAAGAACAGCCCTAATATATCTATATATAATATATAGTTATATATATGTATATTAATAAAATATAAGAAATAAAATAAATATAATATACATATATATGTATAAATATATATACATATATATATAAATTTATATATTATATACCCATGTATATAATATATAGTTATATATATGTATATTTATAATATAAACATATACATTAATAATATATATATATTAAATACGTATTTATTTGTATAAATAAATAAATAAATATATATATATACGTATTTATTGTATAAATAAATAAATATATATATATATTTATATATATACGTATATATATATATAAGTTTAGTTAACTTACACGTTCCTTTTTTTACAATGACTCACAATGACTATTGCAAGTGCTTTTGCCCAGGTTCGAAAAAAATTTAATATTAATTATGCGTCATTTAGATCTTTGCCCATGACTTTCCTTTTTGCATGCATGCCTAACATTGCTTTGTTGCTGAGGCCTGGAAGAACAAAGAAGGACAATGAGTTTTTAAAAATAACGTGAACTCGGAAAGGAAGCTGATATCTTTAGATGTTTTATTAAAATGGATCGAATATTTTGGTAAGACTTTTATATATATATATATATATATATATATATATATATATATATATATATATATATATATATATATATTATATAGTATATATATATATATATATATATACAATCGGCTGATAAGTCCCGAGACTAACACATAAATGGCGCCAGTGGATTTGTTTTCATATGACTGTCAGCTAGTACCAACCTTCAAAACATACATGCATAAATATAACAGCTGTCTGACAACTAGTTTGTAAGATATTGCGTTTTAAATGAAGCTACTTTTGTTATTGTGAAAAAAATGGAAAATACGAATTTCGTGTGTTAATAAAACATTATTTTTTGATGGGAAAAAATACCGTCGAAACTAAAACTTGGCTTGAAGAATGTTATCCGGACTCTGCTCGATCGTAAGCAACCATATGTCGATGGTTTGCTGAATTCAAACGTGGTCGTGTGAGCACGAATGATGATAAATGCAGTGGACGCCCAAAAGTGGTGGTTACACCAGAAAACATAAAATAATCCACAAAATGATTTTAAATGACCGTAAAGCTAAGTTGATCATGATAGCTGAGACTCTGAAGATATCGAAAGAGCGCGTTGGACATATCGTGCATGAATATTTGGACATGCGAAAGCTCTGTGCAAAGTGGGTGCCGCGAGAGCTCACAATCGACCAAAAACAACAACGAATTGATGATTCTGAGCAGTGTTTGAAGCTGTTCAATCGTAATCAATCCGAATTTTTGCGTCGATATGTGACAATGGATGAAACATGGCTCCATCACTTCACTCCCGAGTCCAATCGACAGTCAGCTGAGTGGACTGCATATGATGAACCGAATCCAAAGCGAGGAAAAACGCAACAGTCAGCTGGGAAGGTTATAGCGTCTGTATTTTGGGATGCACACGGTATAATATTCAGGAAAAGAAATCAACAGCAATTATTATATAGCCTTGTTGGAGCGTTTAAATGATGAAATTGATGAAAAACGGCCCCCTTTGAAGAAGAAAATAGTGTTGTTTCACCAAGACAATGCACCGTGTCACAAGTCAATGAAAACAATGGCTAAATTAAATAAATTGGGCTACGAATTGCTTCCCCATCCACCGTACTCTCCAGATCTGGCCCCCAGCGACTATTTCCTGTTTACAGACCTGAAGAGAATGCTCGCTGGCAAGAAATTTAAGGACAATGATGGAGAAATCGCCGAGACAGAAGCCTATTTTTCGGATAAAACGAAAGATTACTATAAAAGTGGAATCGAAAAATTGAAAGATCGCTATAATCGCTGTATCGCCCTCGAAGGCAACTATGTTGAATAATAAAATCGAATTTGTCAAGAAATGTTTTCTTCTTAGTTAGTCTCGGGACTTATCAGTCGACCTGTTATATATATATGTATATATATATATATATATATATATTTATATATATAAATATATATGTCATTAGGTCTGTTGTCGAGGGGGCCTCCGAGTTACGAAAATCTATTAAGTGATTATCAAGTTGTATGAACCCTACTTAAGGAACCGCTCCATCACAGTATAAAAAAGATAGAACTCTTACAGAGGGCCACCTTTTGAGGATATTTGATTTGGGCTCAGTTAATGCCATTTTTTGCTGATGGCCTTTTCAATTTACATATCCGAAATTTATGGTTTGTATCCTTCAAGAAGCCATAGACAAGGGTCTTGAATGCGGGTAATGAACGTGCCCTGGAGTTTGCTCCTGGCAAGACCGCGGCCATTTTCTTCCACAGAAAGAAGAAGGCCTGTGAAATAAGAGACTTGAAAATAAAAAGTTACTAACATAAGTTTTCTAGCAGTTTTAAATATTTAGGTCTGACACTGGACTCCTTACTAAGCTTTGGTTTCCACATCCCTTTAAAGCTTAACCAATCCATGAGACTACTGATGGCGTACAACAGTGCCTTTGGAACGACATGGGAGACCATTCCAAGGGCAATGAGATGGGTATATACCAGCATCCTTCGATCTAAAATCTCCTTTGGATCAAGTCTCTGGTATCGTCGAACTCAAAACTACCAGAACAAATTGGATCGTACCGGGAGGCTTGGTATGTACCTCTATCTACCGTAGAACTCCTACAAGAGGACTTGAGGTAATCTTCGAGTTGTCTCTTCTATATTTATATACCAAAATAATGGTTAGAAAGGCCTTTTTAATTCGAACATGGATGGGAGTGAATGGGGTCTAAATCTGGTCATATTTTTACGGATAGCGTGGAACCAAAAAGTTAGGAATTTTTATATTGTCTTAGAGAGACTACTGTACAAGTCTGAAAATGAGCTGCAAATTATAGCTTTTCGGTATAAGACGTATTAAACTCCAGTAAAGGTATTCAATGCTTCAATGGTGATAGCAAAATCGATAACAAAATGGGATCATTTACTCAATTATTTTTTTCGTAATTGGTCCGACAGAATTGCGTCTGACTGGATATAAGTAAGAATACTAGCGTTAAAATCAGTCACTCGAACCTAAGATCTTATCAATAACGTTGACCAAATTTGACTTTCCCCTCTCGGGATTCGAACCTGCGCCTCCAATATTGAGAGTTGAACACGTCTTAATGCACTGAGGTATCGCACTCCTTTTATTTTATGTTTTAAAATGAATTCATCTGGTCAACTCAGGAATTAATCCACTGGTTTTTTTTGGCTATCTTAAAGGCAGCCCTTTTATTATTGAAAAGAAAATTACAAAGCAGAAAATTGATTTTTATATCGAAAGCCATCAGCTCTTATATCTTAGTTCGTTTTTATAAGTTCCCGTATAATGAACAATTTTATCAATGTTGTGAATACACTTGAACATGTAAACCATGTCATTGGATTACATCCCACGTAGGTTGGCCAAGAAGTGATAAAGCTGCAAACTTGCAAAAACTGGTTCAAAATCAAATCTAAAAAAAAAGGGATTCCTATTTCAGATTCTTTTGTCTCAGTTAAGGAATGGATCTCCGGTGAACACAGGATAGTTCCTGTAGACAAAGTAAACTTTGGCTTACAAAGCCAGATCCACATGCGTAGTGAATCTATGTATATTCAAATACAGATAATAACTGGGCACCCGTCAGGTTGAGGATATCCATCATTCATGAGTGGCGTTTCTGTCGGCAGAGTGATGAAACGTCTTATATCTTGTTGGCGGGGTGTGATTTATTTTGCCGCAAGAGAATGATGGCCCAAAAATGCTTTATCCTAAAATTTTCAAGACTTAACCAGATTCAAGCCATTTTTAGAAATTGACATATACCTGTTTGGCTTATCGAGGTAGAATGAGATAACAACATGGTTTAAAGTGATTGTGTGTTCTAGGGAGTGGCCTAAGTTCGTTAATTATATTATAACTTGGACAAAAGACTAGATCTCATTTCTTGCTCTGATATACTCAAACAAACAACAAAAAAATAAAGTTTTATCGAGACAACAAAGCCTCTGGACCGGACGGCATCAAAGCCAAATTTTACATATTGTGCGAATGAAGTAACTCCCTATTTACTGAAACTTGGACAGGAAATGGAAACCAAGGGTCTCTCCCTGCTAATGTAACTCGTGGTAGAATCTCGCTCATTCCCAAAAAAGGAAGTGGAAATTTAATAGATCATTGAAGGCCTTTAACGATAATGAACGAGTCATACCGAATCTTAGCGGGTATCTTAGCACGGCAAATAGAACCGATTCTTAACAGAAACTTGGACATGAACAGAAGGGATTTTTGAAAAAAAGAAATATTGCAGATATTTCGAGAAACATCCAAACAGCCATGAATTCCACCTGCCAAGGACAGAAATATGGAGCAATAATTGCCATAGATCTTCGACTCCATTAGTCACAATTTCATTTTTAAAGCTGTAAAAAAGTTTCTCCCTAAAAAATATTTTAACCCCATACGCTCTCTTTTATATAATGGTTCGTCCACAATCGTGATAGATGGTCAACAAAGCGATCCAATAATCCTGGGAAGGAGTTGTAGGCAAGGATGCCCAGTCTCACCTCTATTGTTCGTGGCTTCTATGGAACTTTTAAGCACATTAATAAAGCGCAAATATGGAGGCTTTGGCGTTTTAATGAACAAAACAAAGCATCTTATCGACCTCTACGCCGACGATATTACGTTAATGGTACAAGGAAATTCAGAGGAACAACTCACAAAGAGAGTTGAAATTTTGGTTGCTTTTTTTGAAAAATTGTCACGGACTACTGGATTGAAAGTGAATATTAACAAGACGGCAATACTTCCAATAGGCATTTGGCGTCCTTTACCATCCTTAACGATCGGAGGGTGCAGAGTAGTTGAAACACTCAATATTTTGGGATTAAGTGGGAATCCAATCGACCTTCACCCTGCAATTTTGAAAGCCTGAATGGTCAGGCATACAGGTGGTGTCAAGCGTGGAGGGGTTTTAATCTACAAAAACGCATTGACCTCTATAACACCAAATTGATCTCTCAAGTAATCTACACTTCCACTGCATTACCAACAGTCGGAGAAAAGCTCATAGAGGAGGAAAACAAATGGTTATGCATTCTGTTCGACAGGAAGTACATACCTACGTTAAAAAGAAAAAAATCACAGCTTGGTGGAGGTCTAGTACTGTTCCAAAAAGTTTTACCAAGAATTTTTTAAAAGTTTTTAATGACCTCGTTTTAAAACCTGAAATGGAGTGGCGCGAATATTTTACAGATTCTTTTATTTTTAAAAACTTATGTTTGGCACAGATTTGTCTAAAAATGAAATATCTAAACATTCGGAGGAATGGGGAGCTATTCAGAGAATAATATGGAGCATGCAGCCTCTTTTTGACTCTAATAGCACCACGGACATTTTTCGGCAAAATGTAAAAGAAAACCTTTCTTTAAATCGTTACAATATCAACCAGAAGAATTGGAAAAGATTGCCCTGGATAAAAACATCTTAACATACAGAGACCTGGACCAAACATCTATTTTTCAAACAGGAAGGTTTTATTATCCCCTTATGAGGGGAGCCAAAAAACATATTCCTTTGACTCCATGGCATTTGAAATTTTCCACGAAGGAACCTAAATCGGGAGACGCGATGGAGATTGTCAAAAAGCATTTAGACAATTTTAAATTACCTAAGGAATGGGCGAAAAGAGTAATGCGGTCATTGATGGGCATAAATGATGGGAAAAATTCACTGCACAGCTACAAATCTCCGCCAACTTAATTAGTTTCTCACAACATTGTAAGGACTGTGGAAGATTGTATGTGAACATCAGACACGCTTTCTGTGATTGCCCATCATTGGCAATTATCAAAAGGTTCATTCATTTGAATTCTGGCTTTATTTCCGATTATGAAGATGAATATGTGGAAGCGACTATTCTTTTTGGCTTCCCGATCAAAGGACAAGGCTATAAAGAAGAGGAAAAAGCTATTAGTTCATCTTTGAGCAATTGCAAGGCGTACATAGCTAAGCAGCTTACAGAAGGAAAACTGATCGAGGAAAATGAACTAAGAGGAATAATAATATCCGCCGCCGCTCGATACGCGGCTTTTTCTCTGAGAATCCCAAAACTGCAAAGTGTGCTCTGGAACCACGCAGCCGAAGTCGTGAAGTATTTCCCATCCTTGTCACCACAGTATGCGAAATCGCTCAAAATAATAATTAAACAGTATAAAAAGTTCAAAATGACATGAATGATTGTTGATTATGTTTTTAGTGTTTATCATTAATACTTTATGGAATTTTATTTTTAATCATTGATATTTTAATATGTATGTCTATTTACTTGTTATAAGAATTTGTGGTCTTTAAAAGGAAAATAATTTTAAACTAGAATGTTTATTTATGTTTTTATAAAACACAATTTTCCTTTTTATTATCTTTTATTTATGTGTAATTATGTATTATACATATTTTAAATAGAATAAAGACCTTGCTGATGGAAAAAAAATAAGCATAAACCTGGGACAAAAAATAGAGATCCTTTGATTTATTGAGGGTAACATTTTACTTAATAAAAAGTCTCCCTTATTTATACAATCCTTCTCTCAAGCAATATATATATATATATAATATGATATAATATATGGTTTTTATTTTTGTATGTACACCCAAAATTCAACGAGAAATTTAGTTTCAAAATATTCACTTTTATGGAAAATACCCCAAAAATGAACATTTTGAAACTATATTATCTCGTTTGATTTGGATGTACATAAAAAACTGATTTGAAATCTTTGCGAGCATACCTACATTTTGCGGCAAATTGTTTAAAATAGCATTAAAATTAAGGACATTAGAGGCGATCGAAAAAAAAAAATATTACATAAGTTTACTACATAACTTTTGGGCCCTAAAGTAAAATCCTATGGGGAGCCCGACATCTCAAATCCGAAAAACGTGAAATAAGAATCAACTATATATATATAAATATATGGATGTTGATTGATTTGTTATTACAGATTTTTTTTAACTTCATGTTCTTATAAATAATTTCTCTGACGTCCAATGCTGTCAAATTGTTCAGAGTATGACGCAAGTCTTCATTTGCTTCTGTTCTGCTTAGATAATTCAAATTAATTTGATTTCATAATGTCTCGCAATGGATATATTACGAGAATAAACATACGATTTATTATAGAAACTGAATTCATTTTTTTAATGACGCTCGAGTATGTGTCTTACAAAAGTCTTTGGTTGTGTTAAAACATATGAAATATAGCAGATATTTAATATGTGACGTACTGCTCTTATCCATATATATATTATATATCTATTCTATAATATATATATATATCTTCTGTATGACTAAGATGAATAATGTATTTACATATATGTTTTGTAGTCCATACTTTAAAAATATTGTTTATCTTTGAACAATATACATTTTCCTGAGTTCCTATTTACTCTTATAAGGCTTTCAAGCACTTCCCTTCAATAGTTAAGATTTTTTGTTAATATGCTTAGTTAAAAGGCCACGTCTAATGTTATAGAATGAAAAGTAATAAATACTCTAGTTGTGAGTTTTCAACTAGAGTAAACGTTCCTTGCCTCCTTATGGATACTACATTTATAAATTCTTCTGCGGGAAATTGAATAATCTCCCTTAAGTTGTATATTAATTTATTTGTCTTCAAATAATGAGTTATGGGTTTAAATGCAGTATATATATGATGAAAGTGTAAAAGTTGAATGGACTTTTATTGAAATATTTAATGATATATTAATTATTGTTCAAAAAGTAATATAAATAAATTTATATATCACTTCATTACTTCACTATATTAAGTTTTCGGGGGTAAAATCTTGGGATTAGCTTTGCTCAATAATGTAAAAATAAAATAAAAATCTTTTTTATTAAGTGTCCTAAAAACTATTTGCTTTTGTACATAAAATGAAAGAATGAAGGGTTAAAAAATCAGATTTGTAGTATTTTAAATCAGCGAATAAGCTTATCATATCAAGATGAACTAAATGTAAAACATTGATTTAACAGAATAAATAAAATAGAAGTACACAACATGAAACAATATGTTTAAGAGTTTTTGGGGCAAGCTCCATACTCTTGTATTATAAAGTTCAATATTTCTACTTGTCGTACAGAAACTCGAAGGAAAAGAATTCATGAGATCTCCCCCAAAGTCCCATTCAAATATCTCGCTGACGTAGCTATTATTATCGCTCGGGTGTTCCATGATTCCAATGAGCCTCATCCGTCCCAATTTCGATTAAAAGTAAATTCAATAACCATTTTAACTCAATTCAAATTCCTGAATTGAGAGAAAAATTGGCATAGGTAGTTGGATCTGATCTCTTGTAGATTAAATAATTAAATACCCTATTTGCAATTGCAGATTTCAAGAGGCTTGTCTTGATTGGTTGTATTTTGGCATAACACGGAAGGAGGTACACTCCGCCCATCTGGGATACATAGAATTGCAATTACCCTTATACCACAAAGTTATCAAAATAAAGTTGTTAGTAGGCCTGCCGGTGATTTTGAATGACGTCACACCAGCAAGCGAGACATTTATCAGTTACTAATGTTAAGCTTCCCATCCACGTCATTAAAAATCTATTGTTGCAATAGACTTTTTGATGGCGTGAAAGTCATAATGAGATTTTGGATGTTTCACCTTCCATGAAAAACATGTTTATTTGTTAATAATAGTGATTAATTATTTATGTTTGCGTTTACTTACTCACTAAAAATATAGCTTCCAAAACAAAAGACTATTATTAGGCATAAATTGCCTTAATTGACGCAAAAGAAACAAATGCATATTCATTGTCAATAATTGAAGTTTCTAAGAAAATATGAAAAATATGCTTTATAATGATACATATTATAACTTAAATTATTGACTTATGTTCCACGATAAACATCTGTATCATGATGTTAGAGATTAATACTTTCTTATGTACAAGGATGCTTTTTGGACGTTCTTGCAAATTCACCTATAAACATATTTTGGCACATTTATGTGTCTTAGAAAGTGAGGATCCGTTTATCGTCATTGATGGACGATAAAGACAAAAAAAGTTATTTCGTGAGGAGATCTATTTGAAAGAGCATGGTATAGTGGATATTGAAGAATGTGATCCTTCACAGAAAGTTTATGAATAAATGCCTCTGAAAACAAAAAATACATCCAGACTTTGGCCACTCATTTGCGGATTGCATAAAGGCAGCTCCCCTGGAAGAGCTGATACGGAACCAAATAACAAGTGTTCTATGCAAGGTGTAGCAGAGTCCTCTCTCTGCTCCTTTGTAATGAAATAGGGATTAAATGACTTGCAAATTTGTATTCAGTCAAACGGTTCTTTATTTTTATCAGAGGTTTTCCTTTATACCTCTTTTCCAATATTAATCTTATTTAACAAATTTAATTAAATATAATAATGTACAAAGGAGCAGAGAGAAGAACTCTGCTACAAGGCTCTCAAGAGTTGACAAGCTTATTTTCTCCACTCATAAATGCTCAATCACAGAAAATAAAGATGGCAACATTTAGCGGATTATTTAAGCAAACTTCTCTGCATTCCCATCAGGGAATTGAGAAGCATTTTGGACCGGAAATTTTCCCTTCTGGAGGAGCTAGAAAATGATCCGAGGATCTGAGAGGGCAAACGATAACGGATATTTAAGTACTGTAGATTGTTTTAAGAGTTTGTGAATAAATGGTCCGCCGTTTTTGGCATTTAAAACAAACAATACTTATGATGAAAAATGCAAAATTATTTTATGAAACAAAATGATATTTGATTGCATTTAATTTATAAAAATGCATAAAAATGCTACAAATATTACTTCAAAGTCTTTACATAATATAATTAAATGTATATTTAAATTTGTCATTATTCTACATTTTTTTATTATTCTCTCCTTTATCGATGCTTTATGACTTCCTTTTCTCAAAGCACTTTCAATATTAAAAGGGATAGCAAAAGGGTAGCTCTCATTCCTCTCAACATATTTTTTTAAAGTTGGTAACAATGTTTCTTTCTTTTTCTCTCTCTAATAATGAGATTGATAAAACATGCAAAACATTCTTTTTTTTTCTCCAAGTATGATTTTTTTTAATAGAATGAATATAATGTCTAATCACTGAGGAGTCCATTCAAGGTGAATCCGTCAATGACGTCATGGATGTAGTAGCCCCATACAGAAGAGACAATTAATTTTTAAGGATGAATCCTTTTCTCTGGATATATAGTCACTCTTCAAGGCCTCGAGTGAATGGTGGTCTACTTTTGGCAATATCTATTGTTTTTTTAATTAGAGACGAGAGATCCAAGGTCACCATAAAAAACGGACACAATCTATCTCTCAGCATCCAATGCCTACACCCTCCATGAATCAATGGTATTGATCTCAATCCAAATAAGCAAGACCAGCCTGAAGGACATCATCATCGTACTAGAGAGCCCCTGGATTTCAAAGAAAATGTCGGACTTTGGGGATGATGAGTAGGGGAATATGGTTTGTGCTGAGACCCCTAATGCAATTGAGCAGATCTTCGTTGGTCCGGGAGATTCGTAGACGTCCTCTGTTCTTTAAAGAGATCTTTCTTTTCAACAAGACATTTATCTTTTCTTTAATATATAAAATGTATATTATAACTAGAGGCATATATACACTCAGAGAGTGCAAACCTCCGCCGTCATGAGCCTTCCGAGGCGGATTTTTCACGACTGGGGAGGCGTAGAGAGACGGGGGAGGGTTCTCCTAGACGAAAATTTCGAGAGGAAGACGCTACCGGCACCCAATTTCACAGCACAGCGACATCTATTGGCAGAGTAGGCTAACTTGAAAAATTTAGTAGTATTTAGCTCATTTGGCGCCTTAATTCTGCACTCAGAGATGCCAAAATTTAATCACTTCTTCCTTTTGGCACTTCCAACAACTCCACAAAATTTCATCCAAATCCGTTCAGTACTTGTTGAGTTATCCTGCTGACAAACCAACAAACTAACAAACCAACAAACTAACAAACGCCAGTGAAAACAATACCTCCTTCGGCGGAGGTAATAAAATCAAAAAGGGAAAAATGTTGTTTAGCAATCCCTCTCCTTATCTTTCAACCAATCACGCCTCTAAAATGATACCTTTATCCCATCCCTAGTCATACATAGAGTGCTCACTTACAAAAAATAAAAGAAATGGAGAGTTGAAGGGGATCGATTTTTTTAGCTCGATGGTACGAGGAGTCAATATGTTGACGCTAGCCTAACCCCACCTGCAAGCCTCCATTATCGTTATTGCCAATTGTGATTCATCTTGCCATTCAACTATCACTTCCTTTATATTATGCGACCCCATTCCAGAGAAAAAATTCTTCGAAGTAAAAAGGATTCCTTCAAAATAATCATGCTGGGATGCACTCACTATCACCATAAACAACTTAATTCAATACATTCAACTCCCAAAATGACCCCCCCCCCCACTTATTGAGCTCTGAAATAAAAGAATTAATAATTAAATACACACTTATCTATCCTTTGATTGACTTTATTGTTTATGTCATATGTATAAAAACTACCGTTCCATTTGTTTCAAATTTTAATAATTACAGTTGTATGAGTATGTACTCTCTAAATTTTTCTTCGAAGGATCTGGTGTCACTCTTTGAGAATTCAGATCCCTTCTTACAGGTCCAGGGTTCGTTGGACTCGCACTCTGAGCAAATGTTTAGATTTGGAAGGCAGATGTCGCATTTGGAGCCGTACCATCCCGGGGAGCAGTTACATCCCGTTCCTTTATCGTTACAGGACCCATGGACACAGTTGCAGCCCGCTACCTCGCAGTTCGGCCCGCTGAAGCCCTCTTCACAAATACACTCAAAGGCTTCTTTCTGCAGCTTCCATGGATACAGGAGTCCAGGGTAACGCATTGATTGCACTCATCACCCTCCCATCCGTAGAGACACTCACATTCCCTGGTTGATTGCAGAACCCGTGGGGAATGGAACAATTCGAATTGCAAATGGCTGGAATAACAGAAGAGAAATAAACATCTTATTAGGGCAACGATTCCTACAGCTGTCTTTCCCCCCACCTCTGGAGAGCACACAAATACCACCTCGAATTTCAGGCCTACCAGTCGTTGCACTCAACATTATCTATGATTATCAACATAGAGAATGTATAGTGCCAAAGTCACGATTGGTAGGCCTGAACATCGAGGTATAAGAGTGCGACACAAAAAACAAAAAACAAGTGGGAGCATGACTTCATATTTTTATTATTAAATAGACAGAATGATGTTACATCATTGATGCGTTGCATTCCCTATTTTATGGTACTATATTTTATATATTTATTATAAATATATATTTAGTTCTTGCTTTCGTTCCCAATAATGAAGATCATAAAGAGGGTACTATTTTGCTTAAAATTTTTATACATGATCTGGAGTCTGGGATGCAGTTTCATTTTCTAAAATCTAATATATTGTTCTTACCAAATTCGTAGCTAAAGAAACACTACTGTGTAGGTGATTATACTTACGTATATCGCAGAAGTATCCCTCCCATCTTCTTCACAGTCGCATCCCAGTGCCTCAGTACAAGTCCCGTGATCGCAATTGGGCATTGTGACGCAGACATCACAAAGAGGGCCCTCCATCCAATGTCGCAAGCACAAGTGTGAGGAGCGATGCAGCGCCCATTGACGCAAGTCTTATTTCCATTGAAGGAACAGTCCGGCACGACACATTTGAGTAAGGGTTGAGCCAACCGCTGAGACACTTGATCTCACCGTCTTCTGTGCAAACGTATCTATCCTGCTCCTGAAGGCGGGAAAAGTGATTGTTCATTTAATTTGAATCGACACAAAACACCGTTACGCATAATAACCAAGATTTGTTATTACATATGTATTTACATAGGTTAGAAATAATAAAATCCTTAATTATGATCAAAATAAATAACCAGACTTTGTAATCAAATTAAAAAAAATATCAAGGATCACGTGATCACAGCCTGTCATGGCATTTGATTTGCGGATTACAGCAAACACATGAATGTGTAAGAATATATTACTTAAGAGATATGCTCACTTCATGTCTTCATGGAGGGTGAAACACATAGAGATATAAAGATATAGAGAGCTTATTCTCCATTAGCAGAGAAACATTGTTTAGCTGTATTCTGGACACAATGACGTATTTCTCTGAAGAATCCATAGAGATATAAGATATAGAGAGCTTATTCCCTTCAATAGCAAAGAAACATCGTCGTTCAGCTGTATTCTGGACACAATGACGTATTTCTCTGAAGAATCCAACAAACTCTCTATGTCTTCATATCTCTATGGTGAAACGTCAGTAATATTATTATTATTATTATTTTCACGCCAACTAAAAGTCCATTGATAAAATGAATTTTGGATGACGTGGAAGTGGAAGAATAACATAGTAGATGTTATTCTTTTCGCTCGCCGGCAAGGGAGTAGTCAGCTCTTTTGACAATATGATGATATGAAGTTTTCCAATATACAGAATTGATAGAGTTAAGTGGATAAGGAAATAAAAAATGGATACCTCACGAACAATCAGAAATTGTAAAAAAGATTGGAAGCGTACATAAAGTGATTAAAAGCGATTCATTTATAAATATTACATTAAATTGAGAGGAATCGGGAATCCCATTCGCTCAGTGAAAGCGCCAAGGACTCTTAATGTAATAATAAGTTTATTATTCAACTGAAAAAATAAAGAATATTCTATGTTCGATGGCTAATTTAAACGGAAGGAACGAGTCTGATTTATATCTTCAAAGGTGCTATTCCATGGAGCCAAATATCCTCATGAAAAATTGAATTGTACTCCCACAGACTTGTTGATTTGTCGTTCATTTGTAATCGTTCGTCGTTCGCGAACGATGAACAACAACAAAAATTCTTAATCACTTTTTTTTCAGAATGTCGAGGGAAAATCTTCTCTCTAAAAAACTTTTTTTTTGAATAACGAACGATGAACGATTCAATCTTAAAACGAACGATGAACGACAACTTTTGGTGAACGGCAAACGAACGACAATTCTTTGCGAACATCAAAAAGTCTTTATTCCCAACAAACCCGATTCAGGGTTTGTTATTATAAAAAATGCTTTGGAGGCAAGACCCCAACAAAACTAGAAATAATAATCTTAGCTCCGTCTATGTACATCTATTGAATCGAGGATTAACCATACTCACAGAGTGAAGTGTAATCTACATAATGAAAGGCCATAGAGAAAATACTCTTTGCAGTTGGTATGACTGAAGCAGACTAACAATGATTGTTATAAAAAAAGAATGCTTTTTTGATATGAGCAGGCATACAGAGCTTATTGGATTCTTTAGAGAAATACGTTATATTGCCCAATAGTAAAAAATCTTTCCATCTCTATGATCAGCTTACGAAGAACAAATTACTTTGTTTATATTGGGCACAGAATACAGCTGAAAGACGATGTTTCTTTGCTATTGGAGGGAATAAGCTCTCTATATCTTTATATCTCTATGTAGCAGGCACGTCCAAGGTGTTTATGGAAGGTATAGTAATGACGTCATCGATCAGATTTACAAACATGAATCCTACTAACTCATATAATAACTAAATGCAAAATAGACTGATTGATTGAAGTCAACAACTGATGAAACAAATAAGAGAAGGAAGGAAGTCAAAGTAAAATATGAAATAGGTAAAAGTAAAAAATTGCAACAAAAAGAGATTTAAATACTTACCATGACGCAACACAATAAATATTTTTTTCTTCTAAAGAATCGACAAAGCCTGACGTCACTGGTATTTATTGACGTCTTCAAGTTGGCAGAATGTTTCTTCTCAGTTGAGTATTATATAGGTCGGTATGTCTGAATGATGACGTCAGTGCCTGCCTTCTATGGTTTATCCTAAAGTGCCTGTTGGCTATGCCAATTTCCAAAATCTGATATTTTCAAAAAACTTACCTTCAGCTTCTCCACACTGCAGTCATTTTGGACTTCATAAGAAGGGGCGTATGGCGGGACCCTGCGTATCTATTCTGCATCAAGTAGGACTCAGAGCCCCTCAGAGCAAGGACACAGAGGCATGCAAGTAAGTTAAGGCCACTCATTCTTCGTAGATGGAAAGCAAGCAGATGCTGTGACAATGAAGGAGAATGCCCGACTCTTTTATACCTTAAGGAACACTTATTTTTTACAGTTTATGATTGATTGATGAGGAGCTTGTTCGACTTATTTATATGCAATTAAATGAGAGGCGCTAAATCAAAATTATGGATTATTAATTTGATTTAAAGGGGACATTGCAAAAATTACTTTCCATGTATGTGTTCAAGATAAAAGCCTAAAAATATTATTTTTAAACCTGTTTATTCATATTTATATATTTTATTTGTTACATGCATACCACACCAAGAAATTATCTTACGTTCATAACATAATCAAAAGCATAAGCGTAGGGAGATGTTTGGTTTGGAGGGGGGCAGCATTCAATTTGCCGGAATTTTAACAAGAACTGTTAAATCAATGAAAAAATCATCGAATGAAGAAGCTATGTAGATTAATGTTTTCTTTATAGTAATTACATACTATTCATTACATTATATGGATTTGGTTATAATTCAAAATCCGGTTGCTTTCATGATTTCATATTTCTTTCTTCAACTTAAATGCCCGAATATCTCAAGCAATTTGCCCGAATTTGAGAACTGACCCGAATTTTTGGGGGGCAGTTGCCCCCCTGTCTCCAACGCCTATGATCAAAAGTACTTAAAAATAAATGTAACTATTTTATATGATAAATATACATGTTCATATATATTTTATCATGGGAGTAAAATCTGTAGCAAGAGAGATATTTAAGTCGTCGACACTTATATAGGAGTTAATGTATGTTTCTCGTTTTAATTCAATAAAAGCAAGATCAAGTTTTTTTATTCAAAAAACTATCCTAAGATATTAATAAAAGTTTATTTGTATATAAATATACAATATACTAAATTTATTACTCGTCAATATAAAAAACTAAGACGTTCTAAAAAATCTATTTGTAGAAATCAGTTCTTGTTCTCTTCTGTCTAATCATGGATGCTTTGATAAACATTATTAGGGATAGCAAAGCCATATTTCTTGCAAACTCACAAAGAACCATGATTTCATTTGATAACATTGGATTCGTTCGTTGCTACGTCAGAGGCATGATCCATTTATCGCCAGAGTTGAGCAAACACAAAAAATATGCATTATTTATTTAATGCTTTATTAATTAATGATAACAATCGATGAGTTTGGTGGAGCTTATTCAAAAGATTCGACAATGGCGTCATGGATGTAGGACCAATAAGAAGAGACAATGGTTATTTTATAGGATGACTTTCATCTTGCTGAATTGATATTCACTCCTCAACAGTTCCATATTCATAATGCCAATTGTTTATTAATATTATTTATTCCATTCCTTCCTGCCGTTTCAAAAACTAGCTCCTTTTTTTATTCTTAACCTAGAGGCATATATACACTCAGAGAGTGCAAACCTCCGCCGTCATGAGCCTTCCGAGGCGGATTTTTCACGACTGGGGAGGCGTAGAGAGACGGGAGAGGGTTCCCCTAGACGGAAATTTCGAGAGGAAGACGCTCCCGGCACCCAATTTCACAGCACAGCGACATCTATTGGCAGAGTAGGCTAACTTGAAAAATTTAGTAGTATTTAGCTCATTTGGCGCCTTAATTCTGCACTCAGAGATGCCAAAATTTAATCACTTCTTCCTTTTGGCACTTCCAACAACTCCACAAAATTTCATCCAAATCCGTTCAGTACTTTTTGAGTTATCCTGCTGACAAACCAACAAACTAACAAACCAACAACGCCAGTGAAAACAATACCTCCTTCGGCGGAGGTAATAATATAGCGTTGAGCTGAGATTGAGTGAACTCACCCTGGGAGGAACAATGGGTGGAATGGAAATTTGGAGCTTATCCTTGTTGCTTACAGATTCTATGACTGTTTTGGTCGTAAAAAAGAGGGTAAAGAGAGGGATAGAAGGGAAGAGAGAGAGAGAGAAAGAAGGGGATAGAGAGGGAGAAAAAAAGTGTGAGAGAGAAACTTCTCTCTTTCTCCCTCTCTTTCCTCCTCTTTCTCTCTCTCTCTCCCTTTCTCAATCCTTCTATCCCTCTCTTTACCCCTCTCTCTTTTTCATGGCCAAAAACAGTCATAGAATATGTAAGCAACAAGGCTAAGCTCCAGATTTCCATTCCTAACATTAGGGAAAATGTCAAAATCGTACATCAAGCAAACCTTCCATTGATTGAGGGGAATTTACATTCAAAATAATATTTCTTATGGTTGCTTATTTGCTTTATCATTTACAATAGAAAACATTATGATTTGCCTGGTGTAGAAAGAGTACTGATGGAGCGATATCTATATCAGAGTTCTACCTAAGTTTGCATAACCTTCTCTCTTTCGTGGAATGAAATAATTTTACAATCAAATAATGGGATTACTGATAGTTCATAATTTACAGTTCAATTACAAATTTCAGGGATGATCATCCCTGAAATTAATAATTGAAATTGAATAATCATGATTATTCAATTTCAATTATGGATTTTTTATGAATAATACTTTACATGGATTTGCCGATTGTAAGATTTATAAAAAGATATATAAAACTAAACGTGTGTTAAAAGGACGATAAATATTCTCGAATATTTTAAAACTCACATTCTCCTTAGAAAAAATATTTTTTAAATGCCCCCCTTGTCACACAGCAATTCAATCTGCGTTACAAAATATAAAATCTTTACTGGCACAAAAAATTACGACAAATGTCTATGTAGACGAAGAAGACCTAAGGCCCTTTCTGCCACGCTGCTATATCCATCAAAATCCAGGATTTAGGATCGCCAACAAGGATATATATATATATATACAGGGTCTTGCAGGTAAATCCGCACAAAGTTCAACTTCGTCCAGATCCATAAGGAGTGCAAGTAGAGCTTACATATTGCACATGTGGGGAGTTTCGTGAATTTACTATCGAATCGCACCCGAAAACAAAACAAATACACTGATACGGAGATGGAGCAGACCCGGAGGGACACGGTCATCGAGTTGCTGTGCCCAGGGCACCGTCCTGCAGCCATCATCAAGTTGCTCAAGTACCCCAGGAGGACGGTCTACGACATCACCAAGAAGTGGGAGGAGTCAGGGATGTCCAAGAGGAAGGAGCACAAGCCTAGGAGTGACCGGATCTGCACGCCCACATTTGTGGCTGGTCTCAAGAGGTCCATCAAGGCCAATCCGGGACGCCCATGTCCATCCTCGCCAGGAAGCGTAGGGTCCACCTGTCGTCGTCCCCTGGATGGACTCTGTGGCCTCCGGACCCCGTACACATTCCAGCAGGACTCGGTGCCCGCCCACACGGCCAAACTTGTGCAGTCCTGGCTGAAGAAGAATGTGCCCAACTTCTGGGACTTCAAACCTGGCCCCTAACAGCTCCGACCTGAACCCATGTGACTACTACTTGTAGGGGAAGTTGGAGAGGGAGGTGTACGCCACACACCACAGCAATATGACGTCCTTGAAGGCCTCCATCAAGTCGGAGATAAACAAGCTGGATCCTGCGGAGGTCTCCACTGACTGTGAGAGGTTCAGGCGTCGTTTGGAGGACACCCCTGAGGCTGAGGGTGGCCAAATGAATAGAAATCTTGTTTTATGTCTAATAAACAACTTTTTATATTCAAAATAGGTATCGCTTTTGTTCCCATTTCGGATCTGGAGATATTGAACTTTGTGCAGATTTACCTGCAAGACCCTGTATATATATATATATATATATATATTATATATATATATATATATATATATATATATATATATATATATATATAATATATATATATATATATATATATATATATAATATATATATATGTGTGTGTGTGTGTTTGTGTGCGTTTATGTAAATACTACAAATAAGATAAACATAAAACAAATAAGATAGATGAATTAAATTTATTTTTAGCTTTTTTGTATATCTGATATTCAATTATTTTACTAAAAAATAAATATTAAAAAATATGTCGTTTTTAACAATTGAATGAAACAATGTGGGAAGATAAGTATTGTGCCTTTGAAGAAAACTTATTTTCATTTTTCACGATAATACACAATAAAAAGCAAAGGATACTTCCATAACATTAGTTTTAAGTATGTGAAAGCCTTGTTCTGTATCTTTTGATGTTCTAAGAAACAGGTAGGAGGAATTATATAAAAAATGCCCAACGATGTAGTATTCGTAAATGGATGAATGCTTAGTTTTAAAACATTAATAGTCACCAATACATCTATGGATCTTACCATGAATAATATAGATTGCCAAAGCAACGATTGATAGACTTGAAATTAGGGGTATTTGTACACTCGCCATTGTGGGGGGAAAGATAGAGAGTAAAGCCAAAGGAATAGAAGAGAGAATGAGACTTCATTTACTTAATATATTTCTATCAATGAAATAGGCAGAGCCGTGACGTCATATCAATCTTCATATTTCATGATAAATAAATATCATAAATATGTAAATATGACGCCTCACTCTATATTCTTCCGTTCTTACCTATCTGTCTTTTTCCCAACAATGGAGGGGTCAACAATATCTCGAATTTCAGGAATAAACGATTGACACTCTATATTATCTATGGGTCGAAAGTTGCGAGGACTTCTTAATCAGATTGGTATAAAAAGAAATAGTTGTTTAGTCAATGCAGTCAAGCTTCAGCACTCTATAATCTTTATGGATTTTACTTATCTTATATTTTTTATACTATGCACATTAAGATGATTCTATTTTCATGTTTCACCTTATTGCATAGAGATCATCTTGTGAGAGTTTGAACGAAATCGAATAATGTTAAGTGTAATGTTAACGGACCCAAAAGTTATGTATGTAACTTATGTATTATGTACATATATGTTGATGGGGCTCTTTAACGACAGCTGATATATGGTTGTGGAGGGAGAATATGTGGAGCTTCGCCACTCATACTCATATATAGTATATACATGTCATCTCAAATACTCATGAATCAAATACTAGATTAAAAAACCTGTAAAGCTAACAACATAAATTATGTTTTATGGTCAGTTTGTATATATAAAAGCTTGGTGATCCAAGGGGATAAGTAATCCATTTCTTGGAGTTGTAAGCAATGTT
>CP045907.1:4513835-4524387 GCA_013387185.1 Caligus rogercresseyi | reverse complement strand
ATATATATATATACGTGTGTGTGTGTGTCTTTCAAGAAAGAGGAAGTGACGTGTCTAATCGTTTTTTATCTACTTTATAAAATTGTATATATTATTTAATGTATATATTTATTTATTAATAGATGGGTGGTTTCAAGCTTTAACATAATCAATTAAACAGAGTGATTGGATTGAATGTCTTTGTAGACCATGGGTAGAAATGTTTCTAAATAAATAACTTATCTAGTGATTAGAAATGGTTTTTGAATCAATTATTCATAATTCTTAGAATAAGCATTTTATGTTTAAGACTTCTCTTAAGCAATGGCATTTTAAAACTACAAATATACTTTATCTAATGATAACTATTCAAGTTATTTTGGGTGCTTCAAAACCCTACACATACCAAAAAAGTTTATATTTGTGGATTTAAACGGAAAAACGTAATGGATCTGTCAATTCTGACGATAAATGGATCTGAATATTACGAGATGTAGATGACAAAAGAGGGAATCATCAACTCGTTTATCCTGATAATAGTCTCAGTTCGTACAAAAGAAAGTGACCAATGGACAAGAAAAAAAACCCTCAAATTTAATTTGTTAAAATATTTACAGGTTTATATAACTACACTCTTTAATTAAATATTTAATTATATGTTACTTCTCTGCATCATTATACACCTGTATCATGTGCTCATGATAATTACCGACTTCTAACGTCACGTTAAAGATATTCATACATGGGATTGAAGTCTCACTGTAAAAGGTTCCATTCGATTACATTAATAGATTTATATTTGAAACGGATGATATCTAAGATAAATTTTTGCATCCTCTTTTGGTTTCAGGGCCTTAGTTATGTTGTAATATATATATATAGATTTCGAAAGAAATTTTCGAAATATTCTTTTTTAAAAAACGTCTACGGTGGATATTATCCGTCAACACTCCAAGAAAAATTCTTAAAAAAAATTTAGGCAATCCGCCTGAATTGGAGGAAAATGCAATTAGGAACAAAATTTTAACAGTTCATAATACGACACCTAATTCTGTATTTAAGGATGGCCGTTTTCACTTTTCGTTAACAAGAACTGCTCGTCTCCCATAAACCTCCTTGTCCATGGATCCTCAAAATGTCATCAGTAAGTTTTCGTGAGGAAGCCGAGGTTGTAGCCAACGCCCATTTAAAAAGATTGTCTCTCCCGGAAAATTAGAGATTAAGAATATTTGCATCTATAACAAGAATATACGATGACAAGAAATTCACGGCTCAATTGCAGATATCGGCCGACTGCATATCCTTCGATTCACATTGTCTAAATTTTCAAAAAACATAAGATTCCGCTCTCCCAAAAGCAAGGCAATCGAGTTTTCTTTGTTAAATTGCAAAGCCTACATTGCAAGTTGTTTATCAAAAAGGGAAAGCTTAAACCCCAAATCCTTCGTTCCGCGATGATTTATGCTGCCACCTGATATACCGCCTTCAGCCTCAAGATTCCATCCGACACCGATGATTCATGGATAAGTGGTGGAAACATCATCAACTTTTACCCTTCAAAGTCGAAGAGATATTTTAAAATTTTGAAAAGGATAATGAAACATTATAATTAATCAGCTCTTGTGATGTTTATATTTTAACGCCTTTTATTTAGATATTTTATTATAAACTATAATGTTTATTTTATTTATATACTTTTTATATAACATTCTAAATAATAAAGAGATTTGAAAAAAAAGTCTTCACTTTTTTGGAAATTCTTTTCTAAAAAAAACATCCTCAGTTTTTTTTAAAGATTATTTTTCTTTTTCTAAAAAACGTAGTCACTTCAGATTACACTGAAAAACAATTGCAATTTTTTTTTTACTCGAGATGTGAAAAATGATATAGACCAATTGGGTACGCTGATTTCAAAATCATAACCGTTTTGCTGTATCACGTCAGGATTTCAGTTACCGAAAGTTTGTCCACTATTTTATATATGTATATATATATATAAATATGTACATATAACTTAATATATAACATAAGTAAATTTCTTAAATTCAAGACGAAACAAAATACTTCTAAAACATAAAAGAAAATGACTGTATTCACACTTTTTACGTAAGACCATCGTGTTTTCCTCGTAATTATCATAAACCAAAGACTCATAACCATGAAATACCTTATTTATCAAATGTGTAAAATATATTTTATCTTCAAAACAGAAGAACAAGTTGGTACGGTCAAAAATTGAAGTATTTAGATACAGTATTTTTATAGCCATTAGAATACTGTTTTTAGTAAGATGACTAGAAAATACAAATGTTTGATTCTTTCTTTCTTCAGGTCAACATGAGTCGGCGTTCCTGTGCCAATCATCCTGACAACTTCTGTTATGTCTGTGGTCGGTATACCAAAAAAGATCAACAGCGACGTATATCTTAGCAGTGAAAATTAAGGCCGCCTACTTTCACTACTTGGGGTGTAAGGTGGGGGACCAAGAAAAGATCTGGGAACCACACATCTGCTGCACAAGCTCCCACACAGGTTTGACTCAATGGTTGGTTGGCAAGCACGCGAGCATGCCATTTGCGGTGCCCATGATATGACGTGAGCAATAGAATCATCATGATGATTGTTATTTCTGCTGCACAAGCATCGCCGGCTTCACAAGAAGAATAAAGGCCACATCAAGTACGCTTACTGCGTCTATGCTCGTAACCTGTACCTCATGATGACGAGAACCCAGTTCCAACACCTCCAGCTGATCAGAACATACCTGTAAGCAGTGGCGAAGAGGATGGTGATGATGAACCTTTTGAACCCGACACTCAAGAACCACACCTTCTGAACTAGGGAGACTTAAATGATCTTGTAAGAGATCTTTCGCTGTCAAAGGCGAAAGCAGAGCTGCTTGGATCAAGGCTGCAGCTGTGCAAATCTACTTTAATCTAACACCAAGATATCCTTGTTCAGAGCACGTCACAGAGACATGGCTGAGTCCTTTGAGATGGAAGATAAGATGACATTCTGCAGTGACATCAACGGTCTGTTGAAAGAACTTGGGTTTGATCACGATCCTGCAGACTGGCGCCTCTTCATCGACTCAAGGAAGAACAGCTTGAAAGCTGTTTTGCTTCACAGTGACAACGAGACACCATCAGTCCCACTAGCTCACGCGTTCGGTATGACAGAGACCTATGAGACTATGCGGCAGCTGCTTGATTCCATCAAGTACAATGACTTCAAATGGCACATCTGCGGAGACTTGAAAGTGGTGGTGCTGTTGTTAGGGCTGCTATGAAGAAATAATGCAGTAGCTGCTGAGTCTTTCAGGGAACTTGGCTCCAGGATGTCCCTGAAAATCATTTCCTACACCAGCACCTGAACTTCTTCCCTGACAACTTGGAGCTGTCTCGGACGAGCACGGCAAGCAATTCCACCAAGAGATTTCACTCATGGAGACACGCTAAAAATTTAAAAATTTAATAATTTAGACTGCACATATTGATGGGTACCATATTCATTGTGGCATATTTTAATATAATTAATAATTATTTAAGAACGATTTCGATTTTATAAATATTTTTCCTTCCTTTCCAATGTTGAAATATATGTAATATGACGTATGTAATATGCATAGCTCTCTTACAACATAGGTGCGTATCTACAAATGTAGTCGGTTACTAAATAAACTTGAAATTTGAAAAAGCAAATGGATTTTTTTAAAAAAAATGTTTTTGTATGTCATACCCGTTTGTATAATAAATTTTTCAACAAATCTCATTTCGATTACTATATCATAATGAAAATAGTTTTCATAGGCACCACCCTAAATGGCACTTGCGGCAGGCATTCCTGGGGCCCAAATTTAAAAATATTTTTCATGTCGATTATTTAAGCCTTGAAGAACCAGAAAATCATCTGTTTGAATGTTTTTCAAGAAAAGTGTTAAATTTGAACAAGTCTTATATATGTATATATATACCCAAAATAGGCTCTCAGATCTCCTAACCCTAGCCCGGACTCTCATGAATGCAAAATAAAAACAAGAAATCTACCCAAGGATGGGCGTTGCCCTATCCCCACTTATAGTATGATAGTCCTTGAGACAAAAGCCGTTTAAGAATTAACAGATAGTTTGCTCAGTGGCTTCAGTGATGAATACTTTTCTTCTCTAAATGCTAAAAATGAAATACAAAAACGCAAATTTGAATATGAAATAATTTCTAGCAAACTCACTAATAAACATAATAAAACATCACAATTTTTTATATAAGATCTCCATTTTTAAACGAACTTAATAATTGATACGTTCTTTTAATAAAAGATCATCCTTAAGGACAGTAAATATGAACCAAAATGTTTCTTATGTTTACTCTGTTTTCTATTTATTATTTGAGAATTAAATTTTTAACTATATGATTTTCGCAGATTAAAGAATAAAATGTTTTTAACCGAAAAAAACAACATAATTATAGTCAAAATTTAATTTGAAAATAATACCTAAAATTTTTTTTATTTTTATATTGGTCTACATTAAGAGCATATAGTTTTTTAATCAACAACAAAAAAACAATATACTTTTATAAATTTATATGAAAAAAGTTATCTAATACAAGAATTGATCATAATACATTTAGAAGTCTCTGATTTTAGATAATATTAAAGATAATTGCTATATAGCTAAAGTATGGTGTTGTACGTGTATAAAATCAAAATCAAAATATTTGTAAGTTGGTAAGTACTTTTTTATTACATTTATACATCTAATATTCGATGTAGGCGTCCATTTATGATCATATATGATACAAAAAAGTAAAAATATATATTCCTCAGAGTATCAGCAGTTGAGATCCTCAAGTCCTTGAATGCCTCCTCTTTGATAAACTCGGCCGAAGGGCAGTACCATGATCAGTCACATATCCCTCCATTCTGTAGTCAATATCCTCCCCTGATGCACCGCTTCCTTAGTGGGTTTTTTCTCAATACCGAGAGAGTCACATAGGATCCTTTGGAGAGAGAGTTCCGACCTTAAGAAGCCCCGAGTGAGATCCTAATGTCCTTGAGTGTCCTTCCTTTTCCTGTGCAGCAATTGATGAAACTTTCTCTCAACCCATCATTCTACTTATATTGGAGACGATATAACGATGATCTCGACTCTCGAAGCCTGATTCTTACCAATGAAAGTAACCAGTGTTGTTAGAGCCACGTTGAGTCCTCCTTACTATTATTGAACCCTATCCAATCCCTTTGTTTCACTTTTTCCTTTTTCTTCAGTATTTACACGTAACTATTCTAGAGTTCATTTTTTATAAAACTATGAAGAAAACATCATGAAAATTCAACAGACGAAGGCTAGCAAAAAATATTACGTTAATCCGTTAATTCATTATCCGTGGACCCTCTCTTCCTTTTATTCACTAACGGTGGTTCGTTTTTTTTCAATCCACAAGCCTGCGATTTTGCTGTTAGTTCGAGGATACATTCTTTTTTATTTACAGTTATTAAAAACCTTTAAAGTCTTTCCTTACCTTTGATGTGACTTGGCCCAGTTTGAATACCCTTTTTCCTGCAATTCGAGGCACACAAGAATGCTTTTTGCCCAGGGTAGGACACAAGACAGGTGGAACTGAACAAGTCATGAGGGAGGACCGGATTGCAGAGTGAGGGGAGAGAGCCAGACTCAGTGGTCTTCCTTTGATAAAATGGAGATCAAAATCAAGGATGGATCCCCCTGTAAAGCTATAGACTTTCGCTTAGTGGTTTTGTCGAAGGCCAAGAGCGTAGAAAATTCAGTCATCCTGAATGAATCCTTATCATGATTTTGACCCTTGGAAGAAATGAAGGTAAAAGAGGAGGGAATTCTTTATAAGTTTAACCCCAGATATATACATATATATATATATATATATATATAGATATATATATATATATATATATAGATATATATATATATATATATATATATATATATATATTAATATATAACTGGATACATCATGGACTGAATAAGAGGAGGGAAGAATATTGTCGAAGTCAGCAGCTGATTAAACAAAGAAAGAAGGAATATGTTCCAGTCAAAGTCTAATACGAGCCAGATGGAATAGATAAAGGTGGTAATAAAAAAAAAGTTCAAGTGTAAAAAATACAGTTTATTATGCTCCATATAATTTTGTTCTTCTTAAAAGTCAAAGAGGCCTGATGGCGTCATTGATATTTATTGTAGGATTTCCCTTCTTCTATATATTGGAATATGGCGCAGTTTTTGCAATTCAAGATAAATATTGCTTAAAGCAATATTTAAAAGCAGCTTCAATATAAAACATCCAGTGACTTTTCAAAGTAAAAAAAACTCCGCTCACTAGCAGGTCGGATTAAGGTTGGCGATGAGCCCACAGGGCAACGTAAGCAGTACGCAATACAGCCGTTCTGCGACCGTTCTGCACCAGTGCAAACTGCTGCTCTCAAAATAGATTGCATTTCATTCATAAAATTAATATAGACCCTTTGTAGGTACATGTAATTTATGGGTTATGTAAAAATAAGAATATGTGAATGCACATATTACAGTACGTCCGTTGTTTACATCACGTCGTCAGTCAGTCTTAACTCTGGGTGTTTGACGGACAACTTCAGCCATTCGGGAAAGATTTTCCACATTGGAAAATGTGAGTGAGAAGTTTGAAGTGCTTTCTATTTCCTAAACCTCGCAGAAAATGAGCTTCAAAAATAATGTGAGACCCTGCGAACTACACATCACATTCAGGGACACTCAGATGTGGATGGCAGAGAGCTTGTGCAGTAGCTGAAGAACTTGCCTGTCCTCCATCAAAGTCCATGACTCTGGTTGAGCTGCTGACTTTCATCCATCAGAAAGAACTCGCAGAAATCTACCCCAATCTGTGGACAGCACTCAGAATTGCTCTGACTCTTCCGGTGAAAGTAGCTGAAGCAGAGAGGAGTTTCTCCAAGCTGAAGCTTATAAAAAACATACTTGAGCTCCACAATTCACAGGAGCGCCTCACTGGACTTGCCATCATCAGCATCAATCATACAATTGCACAATATATTTCGTATGAGATGTAATTGATGATTTTGCGTCAAAGAAGGCAAAAAAAGTCAGATTCAGTTATCTATAGTATTTATTAAAATTAAATTCTTTTATTTTATTCATTTGTGTTTGTGTGATTAATAATTTGTGCAATTCATATAGGTGTTTACATTTTATATTATTTATTTATTATTATATTAACATTATTTCTTGTTAATATATTGGAATCAATGCTATTTATAATACTGAGGGGTAGTTGGGGGCGCCAATGGAGTGTTCACCCAGGGCGTAAAAGTATGTATATATATATATATACCTATAAAATATATATATATATGATAATTCAGAAGGATTCTGTAAGAAAATTGTTATATTAAACGTTCTTATAATTTCCTCATCAAGTCATAGTTCTTACATGTTTGTCAGTATTAATTTATGAAATTGTTATACATTAAATTTGTCAACATACAGCTGACAGTCTGACCCTTTCCATTCTACTTTCTTTGTCAATATGTGATGATATGGAGTTAAAATAGGCCCTAGCTTGTCTTAAGATTCAGTCTTCCTTGACAATACTGTTCACGCATGATGAAACATGTGAGTAAACAAGGAAAAAAAATCTATAGACCCTTCAATCCTTCATGGTCAATTATCAAACACAAATAAATATATATTGTACAAGGTGTTGCGCCGACCTGTAGAATAACTAAGCTTGTGAATATAGAGATATAAATATATATCAATTTCGCAATTGCTAGTTGTATAACAGTTTCCTCCTACTATTTATAGCAACAGGTAATTGTTTCTTCCTCAACGTTCCGTAAATAATGACTACGCGTTCCAAGGGATCCAAGAGTGTTTTCTTCTCTCATCTATTTTCGCAGTAGATTAGGCAACAGGTAGATGCAATCAAATCAACATCCCTAATAATAACTAGTTTCTTAATTGAGACGGGAAAAAATACTCGACTTGAAGAGTTCATGGAAAGACTTGATAACGATAGTCGACCTAAAATAGCTGCAACAATTTAATTATTCATTTGGCATGAGTATGTTATGTCCCTGACGTCACATTGAAGACACCCTGACGTCATGTATAATGTGTCCTCTCTCTTCCTTTCCCTGTATATATTTCCGCCTTCCCTTGTGTGTTAATAAATAAGTCTTCTAGTCATGATCCTCTCACACGTGTCGTTCTTATTTAAGTCCTGCCGTGCAACCTCTTGGCGACAATTCTGGGATATTAATATACTTATCATATATCTTATTAAAAGGTGTCCCAACACAACAGAGTCTATTACAAACCTCTGAACCTAACTGCTCAATTAAGACATTATTTTCAGTATCTCTTTTTATGTTTAGTATTTACAAGTGATGAATATGATTATAAACTATTAGACCAACTTGAAGACGCCACTAATGTAGTTAAAATGGCTACCACTCCACATTGACATGAATACTAGGGAATGGGTAGAAGGGGAATCCTACAAGAAATACCATGACGTCAGGCTACATTTTCCCTTGTATTAACTCCATAGGGACTTTAGACCTTGACTGTTCAAATGATATAAATGGCTTACCTTCTTTATTTCATCAGCTGCTGACTTCAACATTCATCTTACCTCCTCTTCTTTCGTCTATTGTACATTAGAGTGTTCTTAGAGGTTTTTTTTGCTCCAATCCAAATCCGATCCTATCATGATTTGTGGTTTTATAAGAACAAGAATTGCCTGCAATTTTTTTCATCCATCAAAAATTCGTAGGGCTTCTTCCGGTTACTTAAAAAACTCCTCCTAAAGTGAGTTTTCATGCATGATAATTTTTTTTGTTATATAATATAAAGATACTTTTGTATTTAAAAAAATTAATTTAATATAAATTTGCAACATGGCTGTTGACCGTAGTAAAGAAATTCGTACATATAGCGTAGGTAATATAAAGCGCATTTTAAATTGAAATAAATATTTTTCTTGTGTAGTTATTAATTACAACGTTCTTCGAAGGAAAAATACTTAAGGATGCATTGGGCAGTTATAAAAATATTCTTTGTTTTATAAAGCTATTCTACCTGTTTAAAAATTATTCATATAAAGCAAAATAATTATCTTCAGCATGGCGTCAGGAACAAGGACCAATCCGAACACTTTTTATTCGGAAGTGCCTGCGACATCCCTTTGAATACTCTCCCAGTGAGCGAGACTTAATAAGATTTATCTCTGCATGAAATTCAACATCCAAATGGAGCAAAACTTTCGAGAAAAGAGCATTTTCAAATCGTCAAAAAAATATCTAGAAAGTCAAAAGCATTTGGGAAATGGCTAGCATTCCTTCTTACGACATAAAATGTTGTCACCAAAATTTGACAGATTCTTATTGGCCATGAAGGACCATACAAAGAAGATGAATAAACAAAATCGATCAAGTAATAAAGTTGTGAGCGAGCTTTTGGAAGGAAAAAATGTCGGTTCTTTTTGACATTGCTCTATGCCCTCTTATAAGAATAAGAGAATTAGTTATTTTACCAAGAAAAATTGCAAATATGACTCCTTCAAAAAAATACCAAACATGAAATTTCACTTCTACAAGGATCAACATTTCTATAGGAAACTCGTAATCGCATCTCTATTGACAGCAAAACAAGTGAGTCTTATAAAGAAAATTATATGAAATTTGTTTGAAGGCAAGAAAGGATGACCAATTGGCAAACAACGGAGAGAGAAAAAGAAAGAATTGCAACTTTGAACAAAGAAGAAGAGAATATATACAACAAAATTATATTTTTGATGATCATGGAAACAATTTGGATGATAGTGATACACCTAATAGTGACATATGCCAACCAGTGGTACAAGGAGAACAAGATTGAACTTCTAGAAATCTAGCCAAATTTAATAAGATATGGTCTTTCAGTTCGTTCTGCTGCAGCATATGGAAATGATCTGCTAAGGGATTTAAAGTTAGCTGCTCCACATAATTTACTTTCACATCTAAAGTGAGCAAAACAGTACGGGAATACCTTAATAGAATTGACCAATTGTAGTAGAAAGTAAATAATTTTTGCATAAAGTTGATAGCCGCAAAGACTTTACAAAGTCCATGCCCGGTTGTCAAAAATCTGAATGATGGAAGAGCACATAACAGTAATTGTAGAACCTGAATGTAAATATCTCAGTCATTTTTCCCCAATTTGCTGGAAAAGCAGACCATATTGCAAGTGAACTCTTTGCTTTAATTTCTGAGTATGGAAGTCTTCATTCCCAAGAGCAGAAGTAGGATGTGATGGAACCTCCTGTAAATACAGGACCCAAAGGTGGCATCATCAGGCTTCTTGAACAGAAATTAAACACTCCTTTAAAATGGTTATTTGCATGCTGCATTTTAATGAATTGCCCTTTAAAAAACTATTCGAATTTTGTAATGGAAAATCAACAGGACCCAACACATTTCGAGGAAATTAGGAATGCTTATCTCTAATTTCACAAACATAACGGAACCTATAAAATATCGACCTATCAAAGGATGTGTTCCAGACGTC
>CP045907.1:4463506-4513735 GCA_013387185.1 Caligus rogercresseyi | reverse complement strand
TTTTTGGCTCCCGATCCGATTTCCATCATTTAATTCCAGTATCGCCCGATCCGATATTTCTCAATCCGATCGCTTTTTTTGCTCCCGTTACAATTCCGATCATTTCTTATCTTTTCCCCCGATCAGATACATTTTTGGCAATGAATAAGTACAAACCTGCAAGTTACGGAATATTTTTTTTTAACGAACAACAAAAAGTCCTAACGTTCGTGGTTCGTTTAAAAAAGTCATACAGTAACTTGCAGGTCTGTACTTATACAAGATATCTACATGAATGTCTAGTCCTGGTGCCAACAAAAAAGTATTTTTATAGACCAGTAGTATTGTACTTTTTTTAAATGACGAACGACAACTTTAATGAACGACAAACGACAATTTTTGCGAATGTCAAGAAGTCTGATACAAAAGATACGGACAAAGCCGATATCTTTTTACCGATTTCGATTTTTGAAAATGACGTGATCGGTCCCGATCGATCGGGACATCTCATATATATTATATATAATAAATGATTTCATACGATAAAATTATTGAAACGGACAAAAGGTAACATAAAAAGGTAATCCTATGATTCTACTGTGATTGTTTTGTAAAGTTTTTACATCCTCTTCAACGGTTGGAAAATGTGTCAATCAGAGGTGTGGTATACTTCTATAGGCATACTTCTTTGCAGTGGATAATTGCATCCGCATAATAAGTGGCATCCACACATTTAGTCAATTTTGGTCCTATATAAGATTTGAAGTTGTAAATGGCTTTTTCTTTCTGAGAGTTAATATAAAGGTTGATAAAAAAAAACTAAAGACCCCCTCAAATAAGTTTCCTTTTAATAAGTTTTCCTTCCTTTATTACGTCAACATCCCTTGATATGAAGAACACAGAGAGGGAGGAGGAGCTTCTTAATCCTAACGGGTCCCTTTTGGCACTTTCAAAATAAACAAGAATAATAATAAATTCCATATATAAAAAGATGGCAACCCTTATGCTGCTTAGGGAAGAAAAGGAGTTGGAAAATAGAGAGAAACTCTCTCACTCCCAGCCTCATTATCCTAAAGAAGAAGAAGAAAAAATCCCGCTAATCCTTGATCATGACGTTTCGTCCTCATTAGCGACTAAATTTGTTTGTTTGTAAAGATTGTTTATATCCACCGCCCTCCGATTCATACATATAAAAAGTATTAACTATAGTTAAGCAGCTTAGTGCCTTAGTACGACATATATATATATATATTTTCCCCGGCACACTTTATATATAGTACCTAACTACAATGTTCCTATAATGTTATTATATACTGCCTTGACACTAGTAAAAAAAAGAGTACATACGGAAGAAAAGGAAGAGAGTCAAAGGAAAAGAGAAAGTATGTCTTTTTTTTTCACAGAATTTCTTTTTTTTTTTTCTTACTTCTACAGATATTTTTTCTTACTGTTTCAATCAAAATAGTTTCATTTACGGTTCTCGTCTGTTGTTGAACAGACTCTTCTTCTTCTTGGACTACCTTCTCTTCATTCATATTTGAATTGACTTAGGATTTATCAGGAGTATATTATTATTTTAAAGAAATAAATATAGTGTGAGACGTTAGCTGAGCCGGAGTTTTAAGTGGGTAAGCAAAAATACGTTACATTTTATTGTTTATTTTAATTTAGTGGTAGAGGGATTATTTGACATTATATTGAGCCATTTAATGAAGGATATTGTAAGTAAATAAGGGTCTACTACAGTTACTTAAGGAATAATTGTCTAACCACTGGAATATTTGTAAGAATCCATGTGTGTTCAGTTAGTAAAATGCCTCTTTTTATAGAGCAAGTTATGGATCGGAATCGAATTAAATGAGGGTTTTAATTCAGTTGACATTAGAGAAATGCCATGTAACAGTTACTTGCTCTGTAAAATATCGTTGTTTCTATAGAGAGTTATGGATCAGAAGAATTAGATGACTTTTTTAATTATATTCAATTGCAACTAAATATAGTCTCGTGTCCTCTTACAGTTAGGTACTTTAGACATTATTGTCACACTATGAGCACTGGAATACCTAATGGATCTACATATGTGTGTGTTTGGTTGGTAAAATTGTTTCCATGCAAGTTAATTTATTGAAGGATATTATGACTAAATAATAGTCCTACAATAGTTTCTTAAGGATTGTTTGTTTCAGTATAAGCATTATTATATCATTGGAGGAATCAATGTGTTTGGTTTAGTGATATGTCAAGTTTTATCAAGAGCATTTATGGATCGTTATAAAATTAAATGACTCATTCAATTGAAACGAAACCATATTCCAACGTCCTTTAATCGTTATTTTTTATGTGCTTATATGGTTCGATAGAATTGCAGCTTCCGACTGGATTAAATAAGCATACTAGCATTAAAATTGATCTATCGAACCTTGGGTACTCTTATAATGAAGATGATCAAAATCCACATTCCCCTCTCGGGATTCGAACCTGTGCTGCCCCCAACATTGAAGTTGAACACGCCTTAACATACACGACTATGGAACTCCCTTTTACTTTACAAGTTTAAATATTGCAACTGTATGTATTTATGGAATCATTTCTTTGATTCGTACAAATGCAACGTTCTATATCGAATTATGTACCCTAATCAAAAACTCTCTTATTGTATTCGGATAGAGCTAAATATACACATAATTTGTATTTATAATTATTGTTTAACGGTAAATATATAAATGTTAACCCTGTATTTAAAGACACAGCGTGTTTGGCTCATAAAATGGCACTTTCTTTGCAATCCAACTACAATAAAAACAAATGACTCTATAACTGAAATTAATTGGAATTTAATTAACTGTCACGTACTCTTACCATTGCTTTATAAGTTATTACCAAATTTACTAGCTGTATTGAGAGAAGCATCCTCGTGGGTTCGTAAGGAACAACTTTTTCTTCAAATTAAGAATAATCAACTAATTAGATGCATTAAACTAAACTCAATGTTACATCTGTAGTATTTAATGCTTTTATTTGTTATCATCATATATTGAATTTGCTAAAAAAAACTGTGGTTTGGTTCCTAAATCCAGCTTTTATCGGGTGGAACTATAGATCAGATATAATTGAATGACTTCAAACCCTAACTAATAATGGAGCTTAACCTGCTCAACTCTCAAACTTGAGAGCGGGGATTCGACTCTTCACGAGAGGTACATTTTGCGTAACCTCATTGATAAGATATTCTTAGTTTCAGACTCATTTTGATACTAATATGTTTATTTATTGGACCAAAAGTATGCAGCAATGTCATGAACTAAACAAAAACATGCGTTAGAACCATAGTATTCTATTAAATATATATATTTAAAGCAATACAGACTTTGATATAAACTGTGTTCTTTATTGGACATAATATTCAATATGGAAACTATCCCAAAAAAGTACTCTCTTGATCGTCATCTCAAGCCTATATTTATAGTTTAAAACATGATCATATATATATATATATATATAATATATATATATATATATATCTATATATATATATATATAGGAAGTCTATTGGAGTCACTGCCCAATAAGGAAATCCCTCTTTCGTGTTAGTTAAAGTCCTGTTTGTCTAGACTTACCATTTTATGTGGTCATTCAGTCAGCGTCAATTGAGTATAAAGATAATAATATTTTTTTCTATAGACATCATAGGCACTTAAGATATGCTTCTTCATAAAGTTTTATACTGTATATGCACTCTGTTATTCTTGTGTTCCACATTCATTATATATATATATATATATATATATATATATATATATATATATATATATATATCCTTGAAGAACTGGAAGTCTGTAAATTCAATCAACAATGATTTTCTTAGTCGTTTTAAAGTGAAGGATTGGAGTAAGACATTTTCGTTTACATAAATGAAAAGACAAAAAATATAAGGGATCTCTTCCCTGGTATTCCAGGGATGTATTTAATGTGACGTCAGAATTTAGCGAATACTATTGTTATAATTGTGCCCCTTGGTGATTGGGCGAAAAATATAATACATTATTGCTATGTATTTTTATTTCAGTTTTATTATTATTTGTTATTTAAATAAACAATATTTCATCATCCTATATTATGAGGTCAAGTTCAGTTGATACCTCCCACACACACACACACACAAACAAAAACAATGGCAATCTCATAAAAATATTTTTTTACAAGTATGAAATTTACGAGAGTTTCTTTCAACATATAATTTATTTCTTTCATTCATTGTTTATTAAGTATTACGTGAATAAAAATGTATTTCAAGGATTTTTTTTTCCTATTTGGTTCAATAGAATTGCAATACCAAGCGCACTAGCGCAGTGCAGTAAGACGTGTTCGACTCTCAATATTGCGAACGTATGCTCCACTTCTTTTCGATCCTTAATTGACCTTCCCCCTCCCGAAATGGTAGCGCTGAATATCATAACTTTGTTAGTGACGTCACATCACTCCCCACATTTCACGATAAAAATATGATTTTGTACTCTTTCTTCCGCTCTTTCGTTTGCAGTCTTTCCTCCAATCATACCTCAATATTCAGCATTCTATATCCTTTATGCCTCCGCCCTCAACATTGAGGTCGATCAGGCTTCCATTAAGCGAAAGGCTTGGATTTTGAGAAAAAGTTTGAACAGTAAATGTTGAGGAAGTTATTTGTTAATTTAAAAAAATGTATGATTTAAATATAAATAAATTCGTGAATTAGACATTTTATGATAAAAAAATCACTTATTTGACTTGCCTTGTAGTGAAAATTTGAATTATGTCTTTTGTCACGTCTATCTCAATATTAATTTGTATATGGAACCAAATATAGACAAACCTATACATATTGGAATCATTCAGGAATCCCCCTAAAGCAGGGTAATGTAAAAACCCCAAAATTTTGGGTTTTTTACATACCCTGCGGCCAAAAGTGACCGTGGCTGATAGTCACAAAAGGTTTATTGTGCAGAATTCTTCTTCAGCAGAGAACATTTGGGACTGGAAGGTACACTCTTATACAGATAAATAGGCACTAATACATGTGTGTCTGTATATAGGAAAACGATGATGATAACTTTAATAAGCTTCTACTGATATCCATTCCTTTAATATAAAGTCTATATTTTATAAATGGTTGAAATGAAATAGAAGCCTATAGTCCAGACATGGGCAAACTAAGACCTGCAGGCCGTATACGGCCTTTGGACAATTTAATCCGGCTCGACGAGCTTGTCCAGTAAATAAAATATTAATGTTTCATAAATCATTCATTACGTCTTGTCCACACAATACCGCTTTTCACCAATAGATGGCGCGCTGACATTGGGCCCGCAAGTCAAAAAGTTTTGCCCATCCCTGCACATATAGGCTTTAATTATGGACAATTAACTAACAGTTGTCATGGAACAACACTTATTGTTTTAACTACATCAAAAATATATGATTGAAACAATCCAATTTTTTTAAAGAATCGAATAAAACAAACGCTTCATAAAAGGTTTAAACATGAAATCTATAGTAAAAATAATTATAACTTTTTCTTGGAAAAATAATTAATTCAGTTAATGTATATGATGTTGGACTTAATTTTCTTGACATTATCTGCCCTTTACGCTTATTTCTTCAAAGAAAAAAGAAGTGACTAAGGGGATATAAGAAATATGTTCCAGCGCATAGAGAATCCCGTTGACTTTTCTCCTTGGTCATAAACGACGCTCAAGTCAATTTTAAGGCCTTATGTCGGGGCCCTACAAGGCAACATATGTTGGCAAGTCTATTTATGAAATACAGGCCTTCTGAAGGCTTTAATAAGAAGGCAGCAATATATTTTGGTTGCATTATTTATGTTAACATATCTTGGAGAAGTCTTACAGTTAGACTTTTTCATATTATAATACACCTGATTTTTGAAATATATATATATAAGAATCAGAATTGGTATCCTAACAAAATTAGAGCTGCACAGATTTTTAAACTATGCAGCTATGTGTGAACTTCATACTATCTCTAACATACGCATAGCCCAATGTTCTTAATATGATCGATGAAAATAATGATTATAATGATAGGAATAATCTTTTTAATCGTATTATACTTTTATAATATCAGGGAAACCCATAAAAAATAAGTATCTTCATTTTTATACACCTCTTTCATGTTTTTTGTTAATATTCTAAAGTTTAACATGAAACAATATGCACTTCTATCTATATTTTGTTTAGATTGAACGTGAAAAAGTAAAGGCATCTTTTTTGCACTTTGCATGCATTCAAAGCATGTTTAAAGGTCATCATATTCTTTTTTGAATGGTTAAAATCATTATATATATATATATTGCTACTTCCTATATTAAAAGTCTCAATGCTTCAAAAAATATAATGAAATCACAAGTCCCAAGCCATGACGCTAGAAACAATACGTGAGTTGTATAAATACCATTAAAAAAACAATATTTTCCCCACCCTGTTAAAATATTAAATAATAATTACAAAGTGAAAAATTTGCTGAGTTTTTTAATCACTTTTCGCTCTTTTAATTTTTGTTTCTTGCAGAATGATTTTACACAAAGCTTCTTTCTCTTTTTTCTATGTGTAATTGTTAGCTTTGCAGGCAGGTGTTGTTCCTGCCTTGGAAAGTGAGCCGTCACGGATCACGGAACTTTCTTTGATGATCCTTCCTATCAATAATAAACAACATACAGACATTTGACTTATTTGCTGTGGGACACACACACACAAATACAGAGGAGGGATCTAAATATATATATACAATATAAATATAACTGTTTCCTAATGATATTTATCAGGTAATTTCGTAGAGGAATCTAATATCGAGCAATCGTTTTTTTATTACAGCCATGAATTTAATGAATGAGCTGCATATCAAAAAATATAAATATACGCAGGAAGTTTTTTTTTGCAAGAAATTGTGATGATGATATTTTAAAGCCATTTTATGAATATATTAACGTAAAGTCAGAGATGTGAGATCCCATCTGAAGAGGATGAAGGGCATATATGGAATCTTTCCTACTGAAGAGGACTAACCGATTAGTGTATGAGGAGACATTCAGTTACATAAAAACATTAATCTTAGGAAACGTCATGAATAGCGTAACGTCTCATCTTACGTTAAATAGATTCATTCAATGATTTTAGGGAATATAGAGTCCCGGAGAAACATATAGTAGCTCTGAATATCGGAATATTCGTTAATTCTTCTTATATATATATATATATATATATATATATATATATATATATATATATATATATATATATATATATATATATATATATATATATATATACATATATATATATATATATATATTTTTGCGTTCAGCGTTCAAAAAATTAGCGTTCCGTTCAGCGTTCCGTTCAATTTTTTGCGTTCAGCGTTCCGTTAGCGTTCAGCGTTCAAATATTTAAAAAATAATTTCCCAAAAAGTACTGCGTAGTGATGACGTTTTTTTTTAGAAAAGAATTTCCAAAAAAAGTAATGCGTAGTGATGACGTTTTTTTTAGAAAATAATTTCCCAAAAAAGTACTGCGTAGTGATGACGTTTTTCCGAAAAAAGTCCAAGAAATGTTTGGAAAAATTCACGCTGAACGCAAAACTCTTTTTTTTGCGTTCAACGCTCAGCGTTAAAAAAAAGTTGCGTTCAGTGTCCCGTTCATTGAACGTGCGTTCAGCTGAACGCCGTTCAATTTTGCGTTCCGTTCACAAGCCTGATATATATATACACATATATATATAACACTTTTCCGTCAAATATGTATAGTGATGCCATGAGGTATGTTAGTGCACTTTCTTTATTTCATAATAAAAATATGAAGTCTTCGTCTCTCTTCCCTTCTTTCTGTCGCAGTCTTTCCCAGCAATGGTGAGCCCTCAAATCATAGAGACAAAAAGGCATAGAGAGTTTATTGGATCCTTCAGAGAAATACATCATTGTGTCTTGAATACAGCTGTACTATATTTCTCTACTATTGGAGGAAATTAAATACGTCATTGTGTTCAAATACAGCTGAACGATGTTTCTCTGCTAATTGAAGGGAATAAGCTCTCTTTATATCTCTATGCCTCAAATACCTAGAGATAACAAAATCTGGTTCTTGCAAACTCAAAAATCAATATTTATTGGGTTTTTTTACATTTTCTAACAATGTTTGTTTGTTTTTTCGTCGTTTTATAGTGATCCATTGCCATGAGTAGATAAAATAAATTTATTTATTTCTGTTAGTAGGCTGCTTTAGTCAATTGAATATTAATAGGTGGAATAGAAGGAGTCCATTCAGAGGATTCGCCAATGACGTCATGGATGTAGGCCAATGACGAAATGACAATTATATTTTGTAGGATGAATTTTCTTCTCTCTGAATTGTTGTTATCTCCCTCAACAGCAAAGATGCATATTTTGTAGACTAATACCTAATGCTTCTTTGATTATCTAAATATATTTTTTTAATATTCCATGATCCCTTGACCCTTAAGCAGTAAAGCTATAAAACAATCATTCAATTACAAAAAGCGCATATACAGATCATCATTGAAACTTACACAAAATCGTGATTAAAAAAAGGAGTTTCTTCTCCATATGGCTGACCACAATCTAAAAAAAAAACATCTTTCTCTCTCTCTCTTAGGATACGATGATGCTCTTTTATAAATACAATGTAGAAAAAACTGTACTTAATTTTTCTCGTTAAAAAAGAGGAAAGAGATTTCTATTCAACCAATAGAGAGAAGCAACAGTTAAGCTTTTAAATAATAAACATATGTTCAATTTCTCTTCAGCATCGTTTTTTTATGTGTTAAACATGATTTTTAGACATAATAATAATAATCATATAAAAAACAGGTGCCAAAAAAAAGTGAAACGCCATTTTGAAAGGGAAATAAATCCCTCCTCCCTCTTTGCATATTATTTTCACTTTCGATCCCTTCAATCAAACAACTATTTATTGTCTTTTTTTAAAGCTTTGGAAAGCGGCAATTGCATAGGTATATATATATATAACATTACAAAGAAGACTTTTGTTTTCCTCCTCCGTAATGTTGTCGTGAGGGATTAAAACACGATAATGATGACAGCTATAAATCAGTTAGGTGTACGGTATTGGAAGATGGATATATATATATAAGCCATGCTCTGTGTATGCCTCCTTTTCTTTTTATACTTAAATATATTGAAAATCACTCCTCGTCATTCAAAATGAAAAACAACAAGGAAATTAGGGTGAAATTTTCCTTTTTTTTTATTCTTCCTCTTAATCTATTTTCTTCCTTCCTTTAACGGAATGTGTTTCTAAACACTAATAGAAGAAGAAGGGTAAATAAATTCCTTCTTCAATGATGGATCTGTGTCTCACCAATTATTGTTATTATATACTCCCAAAACGATGATTATATCATTTCTCTCTATATATGTTTTTGGGAAAATTATGTAGGGAGCATTAACAATAATAATCTCTTTACGAGTAATGGAAAACAAAAGTTAATGTGTTTGTGTGTATATTTGTTTCCACTCTTTGAAATCCGTGTACGTTTATGTAAGGCCTCTATTTACTCGTCATTAGGCTCGTTATTATAACTTCCATTGCCCAAGGGTGGGTGTGTGTTTTATTCTCTGGGGTCAATGGAAGTCCCATTGACAAAGGCGGCGTGGGTAAATTTATTTGATTTATGATATAATGAGTTGAATTTACTACTAACGGGAAAGTGTATGTGTTCGAAACACTGGGGGGTGAACGGATTTATCATCTTTTTGTGTGATATTTTTCTCTTTATGGATATCAGTTCGGTATGTGTGATTTTTTTAATCAATCATATATGGACTTAGTTCTAGGGATAAGAGGCCATGTAATTTACAATTTTGGATGGGTGATAAAAGCAACTTGATCTTTACTCCTCGACCTAACTAGTAACGGGATGCACTGAATATAAAAGAGTAGAGCAATTTCCCAGTCAGCAATTTTCTTTAAAAAACAATTAATATTATCCCTACCGCAGTCAAAGTCCAAGTCTTACGGAATATAAAAACGAGAAATGACAAAGGGTATGAACCCAGTGATGTCCTTTATATGATGACGTCACTGGATTATCAGATTTTCTTTTTCTATTTTTGTGACTACTAAATGGCTTCATCATCAAGTGGGACCGCCGCCATTTTAACTCCCCTGTACTTATTCACAGAGCTCTGGACTGAAATTTACTTCTCTTTTGAGAGACCGTGAATTAGTTAGATCGGTTTTTTTGGTATTGACGTCCTGTTTTAGCAATAATGAGGAGATTGAAGGGTTGATCAGAAATGTGGAGTTTAAAAAAAGTAGCTGGACGAGCAAAAAGTACATTATTTCTTTGGCGGATGTTATTGAGTTTCTGAAATTTAAGTTTCTGGAATGTTTTTTGCCTATATGGTTCGATAGAATTACATCCAACAGGATATAAGTAAGCATTATATCATTAAGATTAGTATATCGAAATGTTTAATGGTTGTTACATCAATTGGAGTTAATTTACTGTCTTTAACTTTTAAAACAAGCAAGCCAACAATAGAGTAATTTGTGTATATATTCGGACAACATAGTATGCTAAGGCTTTGCAGTAAAAAGTTTAACTACTTTAAACAAATATGCAGGTTTTCTCTTGGTGTATATAAGTTAAAAAGGAAAATTGGTCACAAATAACTCCATTGATTTCACTTTTTATGTGCATTTAATGTGATGAATACAATAACAAAGATAACTGGTTTTTTTGTTGTAAAGTATTGATAATTAGAAACGCCTCATAATAGCAAAATAAAAGTGTTAATGAAGGAATATATTAATTGAAATGAAACTTGTTTTTGGCATGCGCCTTAATTTTTTTTTAAGAAATGAAAATTGATGTATGGAAAGAAATGAAAGATATAATTGATGGATATTAGGGGGCTTCTATGATACTATTTATTATCAAATAAAATGGAATGAATATATTGTTTGAAGGTGTACACTACTTGTTTTGACATAATAATTAAGTTGTTATTCATAAAATAAATGGTGAGAAAAATATGTGTTGACTTGGTGGAGTCACGTTTCTTGTCTCAGCCATTTTAAATAAGAAAGATATAAACTGCTTGATTCCTATATATTTCTTAAATATTGAAAGGAAATATGCTCAGTCGTTAATAAGGAGTGTTTAATATGATAGTTAGCATTGTACTAAGAACAACAGACTTAAATTCCTTACCACTTCATAACTTATTTAAAATCCCTCTTTATTTAAAAAAATTAGTTTTTTTGTAGGACAGTACAACTTTATTCAAAGAGATAAACTTTGTAAGCGTTACGAAGACTTTTTTTTGCCGCTCGAGCAACCTAACTGTATTCATAAGCTCTAATACGTCATTATGATAAACGCTATTTTATTGTTATATTGATATGATACCGATTTTTTTAAATATATTTCCCCACTTACCCCTAGTACCAAAATATGGAACGATAATAATCAATAAATGTGCATCATCCAGACAGAATATCATTTTTTAAATGATCCTTTATCTTATAATAGATCAAAATTATATATATATATATATAGAAATATTTTTATCCCTGTTACTTTATGGTACATCACTTATTCAGTTTTGACTTTCCCCCTTGTTTATCGCCAGTTTTTTTAAATACTATAGTTCATCATTATTAAAATAACAAACAAAAGTTAATCCATAAACCACTGGTATTGAAATATAATGTCTCACTCTCACTTGTGTTCTTTCCCTCCCTGTCTTTCCCCAACTATCAGCTCACAAATACCAGATATTCAGAACTATTCTACGTTGCATGGGTACTCTATATTCTCTATGATAATACCATTCCCTATTTAAGTGGTCATGTATAAAATATATCTGGAAGAACATACTGAATAATTACTCCTATAAAGTACAAAATTGAATGAATATAAAGGTGTCAAGAAGAAATGGCATAATAGAAAACTACGGCTTAGGAAGAAATGACCCAAGAATAAATGATTTTGGTAAAAATGACCCAAGGTAGAAAAGGAAATTGATGACTCATGAAAAAAGACCCAAATACATGGGTGGACAAGTGGAATACAGCTAAGTATTGATCAAATGCTATATATCATATAACTTGAGTAAATAATGGCAAAAAATCTATATAAAAATTCACCAATGTCTGTCCGTCCGTTTGTATGTCCTCACGCTATCTCCTCCCACATTTATGGTCAAATTTGAACATTGAAGGTACTTATGGAATCCTTGGTTCAAGGCGGACCTAATAAACTATTTACAAAGTGATGGGACCAAAAGGGCGAATATATGGGCGCCGTAGGCGTAGTAATTATAATTTATCGTTGAAAGATTTTTCTATTATTAGACAGTTTAAATATTTATTGGAGCCATTTTTTTCATGCATTATTATTATTTTCATTTTCTATCTGGAGAAATTTATGTCTGGACCATATTTCTTGAGCCATTTCTTCCGAGGCCGTATTTTCCTAGGTCATTTCTTCCTAATATCGAATATAATATGTGGGTCGATATAAAGCGTTAAAGTAAAGTAGCGCATGGATAACATAAATTCTTCCTTTTCCCCAAAAGGAATAGGCCAAACTTTTAGTTCTTCTTTAGTCCGTAAAGGGCGCTTTGATGCTAGAGCTCTTTGGAAATAATAACAAAGTCCTTTTATTATTTATATTTGGAATCTTGCACAATGTTGTAGTGATTTGATATATTTCAAAACATCAAACTTAATCCCTTTAAACCGGTTTTAAATATGATTGTGACGTAATTTCATTGACTAGCGACATCTTACGTTAAAGAAAATAACCAAAATTTTGGCCAATTTTTTTTTGTTTACTTTTTCCTTGCATGCCCTACTTTACTTTAACGCTTTAGGTCGATATAGTAGACTATGTGATGTGCTAGTCTGTATGATTATGCATTTGATTTAGATATAATGGCCTTCAGCAATTCTATTGTAAGAACAGTAAAAACATGTGATATAGATGGGTATTTATGTACGTAATACCTCTACTTAATTCTTTTTAACTTCGATGTCATTAAAGAATAATAAATATAATAAAAATACTAAATATGCAAATGCCTCAATTACTCAAATGTTGTGTACTGACACTTAATTATGCGTCCATGACACTGAAGCATATTGACATATTATATTTTTGCTTGATTATGTAAATAGATACAAAATAATTATATTAACTTTTACTTCCGTGAAGTTATAAGAGAATTTTGATACTATATTTAAAGACCTAAATTTAATTCGAAATGTAAGGAATATATTTTATTTACACTCTACTGAGATATCTGAGCATTTATAAAGCTTCAAAACACTGCTTTATAAAAATGAATGTGAATTAAAGCAGTAGGAGGTTTGATGTTTCTCACTTATTTTATAGTCTGCTTATATGACTCTATAAAATGGCTCCTTTTTCAATGACTGGGTTTTTTTTTATTCATCTCCCATTATACTTCTTATTTTTTACATACAATTAGAGATAAATAATACGGCATGACTTAACAAATGTCCATATATATGTATGTTTATTAAACATAGCATATAAATTGTTTATTTAAATCATTTCGTTTCTAAATAAGGCAATGCCTATAGTATTTAGACTATCGACAACATGTGTTAAATCAAAGGTTTAAAGAAATTTGCTAAATTAAAAGAATATATATATATATCAGAGCCGCGACTACCGAATCTAAATCGGTATTGAATACTACCGACGGTAAATTTCAAACACCGATACCGATTATACGATATTCGGTAGAATCTACCAAATAACGTACCGATTGGCAATCGGTACGGTATTTGTACTAAGTACTAAGGTAAAAGTGGAAGCGCTCCCTTGTGTGAAGAACTTAAACTTTGCAACAGAAATAAAATAAACAACTACATAGCTCCAATGGACAACTTATGGTATTATAGAGCAGATACATAAATATATATTCAATATAAGCACATGCTATACATTGAATACTAGAGTACCTGAAAGTACATTTAATATCGGACAATAAGAGACAGTAAATGAAAACATATATATAGCCTTCCATTTCCTATAAAATCCGAGTACATATATAATTTATATAACATTAGTTTGAATTAGATTTCAAATAATCTTCAGTAAATTATAACAAATTATGTACTTTATTGTCCTTTGCTATAAATTGTCCGATATTAAATGCATATGAAAAAGTCACAGAGCAGATACATAAATAATTTTCTCTCTCTTTCTTATCTACCGTACCAAATATCGATCGATACTGTAGATATATAATAAATTCTACCGAATACCGATACGGAACAGTAGAAGGTATATACCGAATACCGAACTGGCAGTAGATTTTTCTACCGAATCCCAGCTCTGATATATATATATATATTGCGTCTTGCAATTAAAATTGTTATGAAAATATAATATATATATTAAATAATGAAAATAAACTAAATAAGAAAACACACATTAATAGTAGGGATTTTGAGATGCTCTTGGCTCCAAATATTTAAAGTCACACTTGCTTTAACTTTCCGTAAATATCTTCTTAAGTACTTAAGAGTTCACACGTAGTTGATTCTTAAGTAGCCATAACGACTGAGTATTCATCATATTATTAGGAAGAGAAGGGGAAGTTTTTTTTCTTCTATCGACAGACTGACCAATTCTTCTTTGTTTTTATGATTTGGTAACATGAACGAAAAACATAAGGAAGTGATGATTCGCGGTTTTTTAAAGGAGTTTTTATGTTTTTATTTCCTAGAACTGATGCCAATGGTTTTATTGATGATGGGATCCATCAGACAGAGGAAGAAGATTGACTTGACGACCAGGACGACGACAACAACAATAAGGATCCTTTCATGGCTCCCTTGGGCGGTTCTTGTCCTTGGAGCATCCCTTTTTCAGGGAGCTGAGGGTAAGGCGCTCATTCATCTTAATATTTGGAACATCCAGTGCATACAGGGCAATGAGCAATGAACCCAATGAATAACTGGATTGCCTGGCTTTTCAACCTTTGTTGGATGACAAATAATATACCTAAAATGGAGGCCCAGATATTTGGCAGAAAATACGGCTTAGAAAGAAATGGCCCTAGATAGAAAAGGAAAATGATAATCAATAGAAAAAATTGTCCAAATATACAACAACAATAAAGAAATCATTTATCAATAATTGCAAAATGACTTCAATTTAGTTGAAAAACAGTATTTTATCAATATTTAGATGTATGTATCTCAAAACCTTTTCTATCCATGTATGTGAGCCATTTTTTAATGAGTCATAATTTTCCTTTTATATCCTGGGCCTCTTTTTCTCGTGTCATTTCTTCCTGAGCAATTTATTCCTATGCCGTGTTTTCTTAAAACTTATTATGTTGCGTGTCGATACCACTATTACCAACATATTTGTGAGATATTAAAGGATGTTAACATAAAATACCTGTAAGGATACTCAGACCCAAAAATATTTTTAAAGCAGGGATGCCAGGGTGAAATCGATCAGGGGGCCGGACTGTTTTCAAGTGGTACCTCGGGGGGCCAAATTACCGGTACATTTTTGGCCTTGAAACACTAAACAAAGTAGATTTAAATTTGTTGATATTGTATCATAATATTATTTATTTATAAAAACACTTCTCAACCACTAACGTAACGGGCCAAATGAGATGTCCATTCGGGCCGGTTCCGGCCCGCGGGCCGCCACCATGGCACCACTGTTTTAAAGGCTAAAATATCATGCTTTGATCCACAGTGCACGAAAGCATCCGCATTGATTATTATTTTAACAAATTCGAAATATTAATTGACCCATGTTCAAAATTTTTAATGTTTTCTATAATTGTAATTCTTTTTTGTGATTTAAGAAAAAATTGAATTACTTAAATCTCAAGGAAAAAATGTATATGTTCATTATATATTATTTTAGTGATGATTGGATGTATATCTCCACGAACTTAAGTCCACCTATTAGGACTTAAACCAATTCATTTCCCCAACAACTTTGACACTCAGGCATGATTCAAATGATGCAGATAGTTAGAACAGTTTGAATTCTTCAAATGTTAATGTTTATTTTTTTTTAAATTTCCTTGGATCTAAAAGTAAAATAAATGATTGCTTCTAAACACAGTTTTTAAATATAGTTTAAAAAACAGTAAAAATATTTATTAACACAATGCATCTGTCACAAAATAAACATTTTTAATCCATATTTGCTCATATTGTAATAAAACGAAACCGTTAAAAAATTCAAACAAAGTTCGAATTCACGTTAAATTTACTTGATATAACTTTCATAAGTTGTGTTTTTTATAGAGGATAAATAAATAAAAATAATTTCATAAATAATCTATAATAGAGTTCTACCGTTAGTATATATATTACAAACTATCGGTATCCACGAATTTTGCACCGATATAATAACATTTTTCAAATCAGTACTTGTAAATTACATTTCTGTATTCTCAAATATGGTGTTTAGAAGAAAATAACCAGGCAAATACGTCTTAGGAAGGAATTGCCCAAGAAAAATGGACCGAGATTGAAAAGGAAAAGGATGACTCATGGAAAAATGGTCCAAATAAATGAATGGACAATGTTTTTTAGTAGAATACAACTTAATATTGATCAAATACTATTTATCAACTAAATGAGTAACTAGTGGCAAAATAAATATATATTTTTGCAATTATAGACAAATTATTTCCCTGTCGTTGATGTTATTAGACTGGGCAAATATTTATTCGGGCAATTTTATTCGTGTCATCATGTTCATTATCTATCATGGACCATTTCTTCCTAAGTCTTATTTTCCTTGGCCATTTATTCCTAATATCCTCAAATGTATGTTGACTTTATACTTTCGTATAATTCAAATGATGAAAATTTGCTCACTTTTCTATTTCAAACGGTCAACGTAGTCAAGGAAAACCTACACATTTTAATATCTCAAAGCGTTGTGAAAAGTCCGAAGTAAAACAAGGGACCAGTTATTTGAACTAAAATCAAATCCAATTTTCACCCAATAGCATTAAACCATCCAACCAATCAAATCTCTGGATTAGAGAAACTTAGTATTGACAAGTAGCTATTATGAGATTCCAATTCTTTGATTTAGGATATTTTCATAACAGTCACTTTTTATCAGTTATTTTTAATAATGAAAGAGCAAGTTTAGCTGACTAATTGCATGCAATACAAGCCATGATGCGGCATGACGCCACCAGGTCAATTAAACATATACATTATTCACTTTGTATAGCATCTTAGACATAATTATGTTTTTTTTCCTTTCATCAAATCTTTATTTACATGAAGTTATTGTGTATAAAATACATAAATAGACATTGTAATCTAAAATTAATTAAACATAAAAGATTAAAACAATTTTACATTTCTAAATGCTTTGAAACTTTCTATAAGATTTTTTTTTCTCATTGGTCCTCTTTGATATTTTATGGTTTTGAACTTTTCCTTTCTTTCATAACTAAATATTATTAATTTATTACTATCCTTAGGTCGTACGGCCTTTGAGAAGCTGACAGATCTGAGCTACGCAGGGGAGACCTATTATACCATACGAAATCTTTCCCTCTACGAGTGCCAGGGCTGGTGTCGTGAGGAGCCCGAATGCCAAGCAGCGTCCTTTAGCTTTGGGATCACCAAGTCCCCTCTTCGTCAGGATACCGTTTGCCTCCTACAAAATGGGACTCAGGCCAATAATCCCACGGCAAACCCTAGAACGGCCCTTAACTCATATTATATGGTCAAAATGTCCATTCGCTCAGGTGATAGTTAAAAAAGACTGCATATATGTTTCAAAAAAACAAAAAAATATATATATACATATATATATATATATGATAATGGATATCTTTTTAAACTTAGCGATAGACGATAAAATTTATCATCTCAGGGATAATTATGGTTCAATTTATCGAGTTCGACAACCACAGAAAGTTGCACAAATATTTATTTGTTGTTTTATACTACAACTAATTTGAATGTATATTTTGCTTACATTTTAAAATACAAAAAATAGTTTGATAATATTCATACTCATGATCCATTTTGATTTTTATAGATAAGGTCTGTAAGCGTCCCTGGAACTTTGAGCGCGTCCCGAACAAAATGATAGCCGGCCACGACAAGGCCCTCATCTTTACATCGACCAAAGAGGCCTGCCTGGCCGCATGCCTCAATGAACGAAACTTTATTTGTCGGAGTGCCGAGTACAACTACGTGACCCTCCAATGTCGCCTCTCAGATCACGACCGACGTACCGTTCGAAAGGACTATGCCCCTGTAGACTTTGTGGATGCCCAGGGGGTGGACTACTTTGAGAATCTCTGTCTCTCTGGTAAGAAGAGTTCGTTGCGTGAAAAAAGTGAAATTGATGAAAGTTATTATGTGTGTTTTAATTAATCACAATACGAATAATAATAATAATACAATGTTGATTTACATTGTAGATAATCACCCATTTGATCAAAGACTTTTTTCTCACAGTAGAGAAACTACAATAACTCAGTTGTTAAAATAATTATTCCTTAATTTTTTCCCTACACTTTCTAGCTTCAGATGCATGCTTGAATTCCGTGAGAAACTACGCCTCCCCTAAACTAGGAATCCCTGAGCAAAAAATCTCTCTGCACGTTGGAATACAATTCTATGTTGACAAAGAGCTTATGGTAAGATTATCGCTGTCCCACTTTCTATAACGATTTACACTTACTTTCCTCAACTCTACCCTGCAATAGATCTCGTATCATGAAGAAATAATACATTCACAGCTTCTTCATGATTGGTTAAGACGTTGTCTTTCGTTTTTGGTCTTTTTAATATGTTGTGGATAGTAATTAAGTAAGGATAGAAAAAATGAGGCGTTTTTGGAGTAATATGATTGGTTGAAAGAAAAAGAGAGGGAATGATAATACAAAAACAGTTAGTTGGTATTATGCAATCACTTCAACTCGCAGCAGTGAAGGAGTGAACATCAATTCAGGGTGAATAAGTTCATCCTTATAAATACTAATTGTCTCTTCTTCATGGACCTACTACATCCATGACGTCATTGTCGAATCCTTTGAATGGACTCCACCTATAAATTGAATAAAGAAGCTCTGCATACTGAAAGCAAAAAAGAATGCTATTTTATTCCATTATGTATGTCGACAAACGGATCATCACTCTGATTATCGGGCATAGACAAATATAGAAAACGATGCTTTCAAATGAAAACCACCATATTTATAGATGATTTAGCGAGAATAATCCTTTTCTATATCCCTAATTTTGACGCTGCAATATGGCAAACAATTTTGTTTTCTTTATTATATTATGGATATTTGCTAAACAACTATTACATATTTAATTTGATCATTAAGACCAAAAGTATAAAATTTGAGCTAGCCCTTGAACCCTCCATTAATGGTTTCGAAATGGCTCATTAGTATTTAGACTTTTGCATGGGAAATTTCACGAATATATTTAAAGCTTAATAACAAATTATATATGGCAATGGTATATTTTCAGGCCAATAGTATCCAGGCATGTGATCGTGCTTGTAACATTGAGGCAGAGTTCCTCTGCCGATCCTATCTCTATCTAGGACCCCCCTCAGGGAAGGACTACAACTGCAAGCTCTATCATCTAGATCACTGGACCCTTCCAGACTACGAAAAGAGCTTCAGAAATAGTGATTTAAGCTCGAGCGAACTTCCTAATGGTGCAAGGATAGGGAACTTTTACGAGAACCGATGTGGACGTAAGTAGACGCTTTTTATTGAACTGAGAGAATGTATAAAAGGGGGTCTTTTTTGGCTTTGGCATTCCTATAAATTTCATATCTCTGGAAATTAAAGAGGATTTTGAGGAACACACAAATCAATCTTGTGATCCCTTCCCTGTTTCCCCTTTTTCAAGTTGTTCATGATTTTTGTAGATGGGATGAAAATGCCAAAGAGCTTGGACTTTGGCGACGAGGAGGATGAGGAAAAGACCCCCAAGGATGATGAGGATACCATGTTGTGTAAAAGAGTAGTGACTAAAGATAGGAGATACATTACCCAAATCACCTGCTATGAAAAGGGAAAGGGTGGAAGCCTTCGACGAAAGGCTCTGAGTCTTCCAGGAGTCGATACCTTTGCCTCTCTCTTCAGAGTCTCTAAAGATTCCTTGGGTAAAATAAAACTCCTCAAACAAAATATATTTTTTCGCGATTTAACTCATAGAGAATATAGAGTGTCGAAGTAACGTATGGTAGTGCTGAATATCGGGTATTTGCAATCTCACCATTGATGGAGGAAGACAGACACTTAAAGAACTAAAGACATAGTGAACTTTATATATATATATATATATATTTCATACATATATATATATATATATATCAGACTTGTTGATGTTCACGAAAAATTGTCGTTTGTTTGTTGTTCGCCAAAAGTTATCGTTCGTCGTTCATCGTTCGTTTGTTGTTCGTCATTCTGAAAAAAATTGACAACTTTTTTTTAGAAAGGAAATTTTTCCAATAAAAGAGAAAATCTTTGGGGTTTTTTGGCGCCAACAACGAATGAAGAACGATAAGGAATTTTCCTTATTGCTCGTCAAAAACTTTGTCGCTTATCGCTCGCGAACAACAACAAATGAACGATAAATCAACAAGTTATTTATATATGTATATATATACATATCGTATATAAGCAGTGCGATGATATCTCTCCATATTTCATGATTAAAAATATGAAGTCACTATCTCTCTTTTTGTCCTTTCGGTCGTTGTTTTCCCCAATAATGTAGAACAAACAAATATTCATTTATTCAGCTCTACCAAACGTTACTTCAGCCCTCTTTATTCTCTATGATTTACCTCCATTGGTTGATTTGTTCTCTTTTTCTTTGCTTGCCTAATTCGGGAAATAATTATCTTGTTGCATCCCCATAGAGTATATAAAAACATAAGTGCTTCATCTTACCATTCATTAACTAGGCGCCATGAAGGTTCAGCTCTCGATATGAAATGTACAGCTGTTCAAACTTGGATTCCTTTTAGTTCTCCGCGAATGGCTTAAGAATATTGGTGGCTTTTATAGTCACACAAAATAGCATTTTTAACTGTTTTTATATCCATCTATATATCTCTGATAAAGGGCCTTTTAAGACAATTGTGGCGGTCAGTTGGTAGTATTTAAATTAGTGAAGTCTCTAGAAATATAGACATAAATGTTGATGACATCCTTTAGATGTTGAAAGTTATTGGATTTAGATGTATGACTTAGCAAATTAATTGATATTTCATTACTTCTACTACTGCCATATGTATATATACTACTGCACTTACGAAACATGGCATCCCTGAGAGTTTTGCAAATGTATATATAAATTGGTTCTGAAATATTGCAAACTCTCTTGCTGGTGTATTTTTTTAATATTTTAATGGATTAGTTATATACATACATTTTAGAGATTTTACTTTTTGGTATTTAATATAAAAACAATTGGAAATATATTGCAGAATTGTTTTGTAATTATGAAATATTTTATTAGGGCCGAAACGTTGATTTTTCTAGGTGGCAGTAAAACAGCTCTCCAGCACATCAAAATGCATAAATTACACGCAAAATGCACATTTAAGTCCTTGTTTGAGTGTTTAGAAGCAGCGAAAAAAAAGTTGATCCCCATTGGTTCTTTGTTCCTCTTGACAATAAGCAATTGATTTGCGATGGTTGTAAGTACCTAATTATTTTATGACGGGTAAGTGCTATTTGTGATCGAAAGTGTTCTTATGTCAAAAGTAATTTTGATTTTATTTTTCTAAATTATTCTTAAAATACATATAAAAGATATGTATATTATGTACTTAAGCCTCAAATTCAAAAATAAAACTGTATATTTTTTGTTTTAAAACGATACGTCAAAAATCTAAGACTAGATTTTTCTACGAGCTAATTGCTCAATATGTAATTATGGTAATCAAACCATTTTTTACTTCCGAATACATATGTATGCTTTCATCATATTGGAAGTTTGCGAGAAGTTTCAATAGTGGGTATCCTTTTTAACTTTCGGCACTAATGGGTTGATAAAACATGTTTTGCCATGTTAAAATCCCAAATCCTTGTCTTACAACTCAAGTAAGTCATTTTATTTTATATCATGGTGAGGAAATGTCTAATGTTGAAGAAAAAAATAAACATCATGATTTGCTACTAAGATTCAGTGGTTGACCACTAGGAAATAACTGTTGTATATATTTACATATATTTTTAAGGAAGTTAAACATGGGAAAAAATGGATTCAAAAAGCTTTTAATATCCAATGAACACCATTCAATCAAATTGTAACTTTAATCAAATGAGTAATAATTCCTTTAAGTATGAATAATACACACGATTTCAAAAAGATTCCCGCCATTCCTATGGTATTACGTCAGCAATTTCATTTTTAAATTTCTCACTGTTTTTCTATAAACACCAAACCCTACAAAATTATCTGCTTTAAAATCAAGCAATTATAAAATTAATCCCAATGTCTTCAACATTTTTGACGGGGGGGGGGGGGAACATTCAATGGTCACATTTCTTCAATTATCCTATACGAACACTTAAACCCTTGGAATGGATATGGAGATCATAAGGCCTCAAATCTGACTGGCACGTTTATCTTAAAAGGCTCTGTCTTCAAATTAAGAGGATTGGGCATCAATCCACGTTGTACATAAATATGTGTATATAATTGTATATAAATCAAAAGAGGTGCATCGCTATCAACAGGGATGATACGGAATGTTTTGTAGGAGGAGGTCGAATCTATTCTTTTGTTTGTTTGCGGGGATTCTGTATATACTATTATGTGTATAAAATATGTATATTTTATGGAGAATTTAATGAGTATAATTTCCCCTTTATTTTTGGTACATTTAGACTGTTTTAGAATTTGTGGGAGTAGATAATCATATTTTATAGGAATGGCAAACTAAAAGATAGATCCGTCTTCGGTAACTCTCTCTCTCTATCTTTTTCTGCATGACCATTTTATTGGTTGTGGTGAATATAATCAAACGGGAATAGATTTTTCCTCAATTTCCCACCGCATTTTTTTCCTTAGGAGACGGTGATAACGGTGAATCCTTGGGCGGTTCATCACCGGGTGGTGGCAATTCGGGTCCATCATCCTCTCAATTCACAGGCGGCTCAGGAAATGCGAATGGAGGATCGTCATCTTCCTACGGACCCGGAGGCCTGGGCGGCGGTCTTTCGGCTCAGAGAATGAAGGTGGAAATGGAGGATTCTCCACAAGTGGAGGAAGTACTACTACTACTAATAACAATAACAATGGAGCTTTTGGCGGGAACAATGGATTTTTGGGAGGTAATTCAGAGGATGGGAATAACTTTAACACTGGAGGCTTCGGAGGAAATAACGGAGGAGGTAATGGTGGCGGAGGAAAGTATCCTTCATCATCCTCAGGCAATGGTTATCCAAACTCCAATAATAATAATGGCAACAACAATGGCGGAAGTGGTTCTCTGAACGGCCTCACTGGCGGCAATGGTGGTTCACCACTAACCGGATACCCTGGTGCTTCAGGAGGAACTACGGATAATGGCGGAAACAAGTATACACCCAACCCTTCCGGCAACGAAGTGGATCCAGACATTAACTGCGACTTCCTTGGGACTTGCTATGATGGTATGTTCAGACCATCATTTGTTATTCATTGAGTTTCATTAATTTTTCCATCCCTCTTACAACAGTAACCGTTCATTGCAAAGATACACGAATTGTGGTCAATGTTGGAACGAATCGTCCTTTTAGTGGCCGAATATATGCTCTTGGGAGATCAGAAACATGCAACGTGGACGTTATAAACAGTAATGCCTTCCGATTGGATCTCACAATGTCAGGACAGGACTGTAATACTCAGTCTGTGGTAAGTCTAACTTATTGACATGTGATACACATGTATAAAGTTACATTTTTCTTTTTTTAGAATGGAGTTTATACAAATACGGTCGTCGTTCAAAGACACAGCGTCGTTATGACGAAGACGGACAAAATATATAAGGTTCGCTGTACCTATGACACGAGTTCCAAGAATATAACTTTCGGTATGATGCCCATCCGGGATCCGGACATGATATCCATCACATCGGCTCCTGAGGCCCCTGCTCCTCGAATCTCCATTTTAGACAAGAAAGGAAAAGAAGTGGAGACCGTAAGAATCGGAGATAAGCTTCGATTTAAAATTGAGATCCCTGATAAGACACCATACGGCATTTTCGCTCGATCCTGCGTCGCAATGGCCAAAGACTCTCGCTCTACCTTCCCCATCATCGACAAAGAAGGATGTCCCATTGATCCCACGATCTTCCCACGTTTTACCCCCGACGGAAATGCTCTGATTTCAGAGTATGAGGCTTTCAGATTTACTGAGTCCTATGGTGTTATTTTTCAATGCAATGTGAAGTACTGTTTGGGTCCCTGTGAACCCGTGAGTACATTTTGAAGAGAACAAAACAAGTTTCGTGGATCTTATTAACATTCATTATTTTGCAGGCAAACTGTATATTTGGTCGGGAAGGCTTTGAGTCTTGGGGAAAGCGTAAGCGACGAGCCATCGAATCCCAGGAGGTGGACAAGGATGAGGAATCTCAGATGCGACTCAGTCATGAAATCATTGTACTTGACTATGGAGATGAGCAAACGGATATGAGGAGTTTGACAAAGTCAAGAATTCTCGAGAAACCCCCATGACCACCGTTAGTAATGGTAAGTTGGCTGTGTTTTATGGAATACAAGAGTATTGTTGTGTCGATACAACTTATATAAGCTGTATCCCTCCCTACAAATTCGAGAAAAATGAAGTAAAGTATTAAAAATAAATCTTAGAAATTCATTTCGATTGGATAAATCAAAATTATATAAATTTAAAACGCATTTACTGAAGCTTTTTAACATTCATAATAAGGAAACACTGATTGGAGAATATCTTCAAAGCCATAATTGTCTTCAAATAACCTTGCTGATTCAACTAATATATTCTTTTAAGTATTTTCAAACTTCTCTATGTAGACTACTCGGTGAAGAAGAACTACAATTGGAGTCCTTATTGTACTTCAAATGAGAATATATCCAATCAAAATCATACTAATCTTTAAAGAGAAAGAGGATCATGATAAATAGTGGCTACCGCTATCAAAAAAAAGTCACTTGTTATACTGTTGAAGGTAGGCTATTGTTTTGGTTTAGTTTTATAACCATAATGGCAGAAATCCAAAATGAGACGACCTAACGCCTTACAACATTATTAATAGAAAGATACTCCGGCACCAATTGATGCAAGCATAGACAACGCTTAATGCCCCATAACTTCTCCAAGCGTATAACTAGATTTAATTATTCTATACAATACGCTTCTATTGCATCGGCACTCTATGTTCTCTTTGGAAGCGAGGATCGAGACTCAAATTTAACATTCTCTTTCCATCATATTAGATACGACATTTTCAGGGGCATCTCGTGGCCCCGTGGACTGGAACCGTCAGTCAGCCGCTGAAGACGTTTTCCTCTCCTCCAACTTCGAGGACTGTCCCACACGGTCTTCTGTCCTGGCCCTGATCGTCACATGCACGCTCCTCGTCGTCCTCTACATCTGCAGCATCTGCTTCTACTGCGTCAAACGCTCACTCAAAAAGTCCCTCAAGAACTCATCCTGCCATAGGGGAGACTACATGAGATAATATAAAAACTGATCTCCGGAGAAAACACACTCACACATCTGTATGCTTTACTATGACCTCGTTTTAAGAGTTCAAATTGTCCTGGTGAAACCTGTTTGTTATTTTTACTAAATCCCCAAATAGTATTATTATTATTATCCATTACATTGTATTTGAATGCCCATTTCCTAGTTTTAGCCGTTTTATAATAATTAATCAATTTAGGATTTACCCTTTTCTTTAAACCTCATTTGCCCATGTTTTAGCCTTTTTCTATAAATTTAATAATTAATTAAATGATCCAAATCGATGGCTTCCTTTGGATCATTTGGGTGATCTACTTCTACATACTTATCAAAATGGTGCTGGGAATGTTTATTTTCTATGTTCTATGTAATTATATTGAATTAAAATGAGATTGTATAGTAATGGTATTTGCCCCCTAAATAAATACAACACAAAATAAACTCAACGTCATAAATTTATAATTCAAATAATAGTGTATCATAAAATATATAAAATCCGGTGTAAAAAAATATTCACTCAAAATACTTGGTGGTTGTGAGGCCTCGATAAATTGGTGCAATGAAATGGATTCTTTATAGAGGATCACGAGTAAGTAGTTAAATAATAATAATAATAATACAAACTATATCAAATACTTTCAAACTCTAATCAAGATTTAAAAAACTGGAATGAGGGATGACTCGTTTAATTATCACAGAGAGACGAATCCCTTTTTGTTTTCTGTCTCTTGGCGAGCTCAAAGAGGGAGATGAAGACCTCAATGGATAGGGGAGCTCCGCTAAAGTTCATTTCGAGGCACTTTTGCTGTCGAATTGGGATTTGGTCGCCTGTGAAGGGGTTTCTCCGCTGAGGCTAAGGACAAACTGCGTGACGCGTTCATATTTGTGTCGCTCTTCCTCGTCGATGTCAAAGGACTCGAGGTGGAGGAGGCTGAAACTATTGGGGTCCGTTGGGTGGGGATTCAGTTCTAAGAGAGGAGGGCGTAGGCCGTTACTTTGCCCTCAAGGGACACAAGGAAGACGGCCTCCGATGTTAGAAGAAGTGTGACGTCCTCGGTATCGCCAAGGGCGTTGAGTAGACAGATGACTGAAGTTACCTCAAGTCCTAATATCTTCCAAGTGTAATGTAGCTCGCCGTATTCCATGTCCATACGTTTTCAGGGGCTTTAAAGAGCGCGGGTGAATGTCACGTCGCCAGCCCGTGCCGCGAAGTATTCCTTGTCGGTTAAGGCCACAAACTCTGCAGCACTCCCTAAAGGCTTGGTCACAACCCCTGCCAGACCCCGCGTTACACCTCCCAAAAGACCACTCGGGCTAGCCCCAGAATCTATAAGTGCTTGCAAAGGATGATGCGCAATACCGCCAATGGCACCTAAAATTCCAATCCCCACGCCGCTTAAGCCGAAAAGGATCCCCTGGCCGAGCCCAGAGGGCTTTGAAGACCGCCTTGATATTTCGTTCCGCTCTGTGTGCTCGCTGTCCAGAGATAAGCGGTCCAGGTTTCTGGAGACAGAACTCGCAAAGTTTGTGACCGACGTGAGTGTTCCAGCCGTGACGTGCTTGACGAGAGAAGAAGATCCATGGACAACCCCTGAAATAAAGGCCAAGGACCTCTAAAACTGCCTTCATAGGGAAATGCAATGAGATCTCGTACGCCGTCACTAACAGTTCTCGTGAAACCCGTAGGACTCCCAAGGATGTCCAGACTCCCCAGGACCCAACCGGCTTTAAAGAGCGTCCCTGAGATGTAGTGTCGGGCAATGGCGCTTCCCAAGTCGTAGGAGCTACTCGTGTTGAGGCCCGAGAGGGCAAAGGATCCGAAGTTCAAGGGACTTTCGTGAACGCCGATGTGCATCTTGACAAAGGCACGAATGCTTACAGAGACTGCCATGGGCTCTATTAGAAGAGATTCCAAGCGGAGATACTTTGCAATATTCGAGGAAGAGGCCAGAATGGAGTCCACCTCTCGGTGTGGCTCCGGGTTAAGTCTATGAAAGGACCCCAATACTTCCGATATTTTATAGAAGAAAACGTCTTCTAGATTAAGGTACATGGCTGAACGCTCAGGGATATGGACTTGACGAAGGACTTTGAGCAATCATGTTTCCATCAAAGATAATGCTACAAAGCACCATGGAATTCTTTTTAACTCCTCGTACACATATTCACATCTTGAGGACACGGGGACCTTCACTCTGGAGCGCATTCGATAGGATACGCCGTTATCCTCAAGGATCTCTCCCCCTTCTTCACATACTTCATCATCCCCACTGGACTTTCCCACGGCAATGATGCCAAAATCATAGCGGTTGCTCTTGAAGAGCTGGTTGTCCAACTGGATCTGAAATATGGTGAGACATACTTCGGAGGATCGAGAGATCCCTTGCTCCAGAGAATGGAGGCTCTTCTCAAAGCGAGGTCGATACGTCAGAGAAACAGAGTCCAAAGTGAGTCTGAGTAGCTCAACCAGGGACTCATTGCTCTCAAATGTGTCTTCCGAGAGGGTGAAGCTTAATTCTTCCAGATATATGTAGGCTTGGAAGTCGTGTGGTGGATGTAACGGCACCTCAGGTTTCTGGCTTCTTGCTCGGAGGAGCAAGTCGTAGGGAAGTGAAGTGACAAGTTCCCTCCTTTTGTTCTCCTGGTGCAGGGTGGTGGTTCTCTTCCAGCATAGGACTTCTTGCTCAAGTCTTCCTTCTCTTCAGAGACATTGATCCGTGCACGAACGTCCTTGGCGTGTATTTCCTCATCTTCGCAGATGGAGTTTAAGTAGATGTGTGTGGTGTAACCAAGCTCTTCGATGATGAGCTTAGCATCCCCTGCGTCCGGAATGTGAATGCTAAACTCATTGATGGAGTTGTCGAAGCTCAGGGTCTGAGACCACTTCAGGGAGGACTCCTCATTCATAGGAAGGCTCTCTGGAAAAAGATAAAATAAAGGTCATGAGAAATATGAATATACCAATATAAATGAACTCCATTTCGAGCAATGCTCACGAAGCATTCAAATATTGACGATGTTTTTAATACTGTGCCAAGACGAAATGATAAAAAAGCAATTGGTCCAATAATCGATTCTATTGGAAACGATCTACATTTCAAATATTAATTCATCAGTCCCTAGATGGTCCCATATAACCATATTATATAAAAGGAGCCGACCGGCGAAAAAATTATCAAACCGGATCAGGCCATGGAATATTGATAGATGACAAAGCCCAACCGTGGTACTATGGTAAAATGACCTTTTATCCAGTGATTTTTATAGCCAAACTGGGCAGTTTAAAAACAGTCACACACCGAGCCCGAGTGGATACTATAATGCAGTGGTTCCCAAAGTGGGGGGCGCGGGAAAAACGAATGAATGAAAATATAAATACAGTAGACTAAATAACACTGCTAGCATAACATGGACATATTTTTGACGCAGCTCCTACGTAAACGCAAAGCAGAGGATGAAGCATCACCAGATGTGCTTTCAAAGCAATTTTCTTCCAAGGCAAAGACAAAATGTCCTTTTTTTTGGGGGGGGGGCGCAAAAATTCCTTATGTACCAAAGGGGGGCCGAGCAGAAAAAGTTTGGGAACCACAACTATAATGGATCCTACCATGCATATAATTATTGGTGCTGTTAATCCGCTGAACTAAACAAAAGCCAGTTCATCTCACCTTTTTGAAGAAGAATACAATCAAATTTGCCGTATTCATTTTAAGCAATAATGCACATCAGACTTGTTTGATTTGTCGTTCATTTCTTATCGTTTGTCGTTCGCGAACGACAAATTTTTTGACGAAATACAATAAAAATTCCAATCTTTCGTCGTTTGTTTTTGGCGCCAAAAATATATTTTTTTCTTTTTCATGGGAAAAATTTTCTTTAAAAAAAACCGTCATCACTTTTTTAAGAATGACGATAGAAAAATTTCCTTTAAAATCGTCACTATTTTTCAGAAACGACAAACGATTCAATCTTAAACGAATAATAACTTTTGATGAACGACAAACGACAATTTATCTCGAACGTCAATAATTCTGATGCACATGTATATATTTAAATTAAGTAATAGTTTTAATAATAAAAAAACAATTTAGTTATGAAGAGTTTTTTTGCCTATTGGTTTGATGGAATTCCAGCATAGACATAAATGATCATTATAATGTAAAATTTAGTCACTCGAACCTAGGACGTATGAATGAGATCGACCAAAATTGACCTTCTCCTCTCGGGAGGAGTTGAACCTCCAGCCTCGTCATTGAGAGTACCGCAGGCTTCCGCTCAGCCATGTCACTCCCAGAAGAGGTTTGCGTATGTTCATATTTTTATTGATATTGTTGGCAAACCCAAAAATAAAGATTATGGATCCAAATGGTGTCACAAGGCGTATGTATGCCTTAACTGTAGAAAAATCCTTAGATCTGGGACAAAATAATCGGAATCAATTTCAAAACCTGTTCATTAATCAAACATTTCATTGATTGGGGGAATATATGCTCTCTTTGTATATATTTTTTATTCTCCACATAATATCCAATACAACATGGCACTTATATTAACAAATATAGACTTACTCGACCTTATCAGATATTTATTGAGACAAACTTGTCTCTTTATATATATCAGACTTGTTGATTTATCGTTCATTTGTTGTCGTTCGCAAACGATGAACGACAAAGTTTTTGACGAACGATAAGGAAAATTCCTTGTCGTTCATTTTTGGCGTCAAAAAAAAGACAAAGATTTTTATATTCATGGGACAAATTTCCTTTCTAAAAAACGTCACTTTTTCAGAAATTATTTCTAAAAAAAAACATCGTCAATTTTTTCCAGAATGACGAAGAACAAACGAACGATGTACGACGAACGATTCAATTAAAATTAACGATGAACGATAACTTTTGGCGAACGACAATTTTTCGCGAACGTCAACAAGTCTGATATATATGTATATATATATATATATATAATATTATATATATATATAGATTTATATATAGATTTGTCATTTTCACTTGTAAATAAAATTATATAATATCAATCGTTACATTCATGAAACGATACCCCCAATAAATGAAAGGCTAGACGCATCTTTTGACATTGATCCCGATTTATGAATCCCACCAGCCTCGACATTCAAACAAATTTGTATGAGCAAACCCGAGTTCTTTTGGGAACATAGTGAACAGGATATTAGTGGAATGCCTTACCTGTAGCTGCAAATATGAATGATATTTCCTCATTCTCAAGTTTGAAGGAGGAGGTTTGAGATCCAGTGGAGAGGGGGAAATAAGCTGACTTTCCGGCGGACACCCAGGACAAAAGTGGGACAGATCCTCCTTTCCCGCCATTGGATTCTATAAAATAATCAATTAAGATACCGTTAGAATATTGGGTATTTCAAAAATAATAAAAGTAATCTTAGTTTTAATTCTAGATTACAATGTCTATTTATGCATTTTTATACACAATAACTTCATGTAAATAAAGATTTGATGAAAAGAAGAAAAAAAGTAATCTGCGTCCTTTCTAAAGACAATATTAGTTTATTCAAAGTTAAGCATTTGGTAGCACCAGGTCTAATTTTTTCGATATCCTTTGCGCTGCTATTTCTTATTTATTTTATTTTGAGATATTCCTAAGTCCATGTTTACTAAAGTAGACTTCATTTATGGCACAAGAATACCACGAAAAAAAGTCTTACCCTAGACATTAATTGGATTTAAACTCTCACACAAGTTGAGTCTTGATAAATGGCTACTAAACTTGTTGATTTGTCGTTCATTTGTAATCGTTTGTCGCTTTCGAACGACGAACGACAAAAAATTTGACGAACTACAACAAAAAATTCCTATCGCTCGTCGTTCGTTTTTGGCGCCAAAAAAAAAAGATATTTATTTTTCATGGGAAAAAAATTCCTTTATTTTTTTCAGAATAACGAACGACAAACGAAAAATGAACGATTTAATCTTAAAACGAATGATAACTTTGGTGAACGACAAAGAAACGACAAATTTTTGCGAACATCAGCAAGTCTGATGGCTACTTTTCTATCAAAATATATCGTTATTGATTGTTATTATTAAAAAAGAAGCGGGAAATATTTACCTTCATTTTTAAAGACGTATTTCAGGGTGAGGAAATGATTGTTGAGATGATTATGGACCATAAGGAAAGGTCGTTCCTCAGCAAGCAGAACCAAGTAAAATACTCCACTCCGTTTATGAAGAGTAAGTGTGAGCGGCATATTGGCTAATGAGGAGTCCCCTTCATGAATGGGAAAGTCGATAAACCGTCTTTGATCTTCTTCAGCAGAGAAATCATCTAAACACACAGGGATGGACCAATCATTCTTCCCATTCTCGCTGAGAGACAAGTATCGGAGCCCTGAGGAACCAATGACCTGCCAATAGAGCAGGGCCACTGAATCCTCTGAGGGACCCTGAACCGTCTGTCCTACAAAGGCAGTATCCATCCAGGGATGCAATACATCAGGGCTTGCCGAGAGTGAGGCCACGCTGAGAGGCTCAGGGAACTTCTGAATTATACTAAACGTGGACTTGATCCTCAAAACCCGGATACCTCGCTTTGTCTCAAACCCGGAGCAGAGAGTGAGGAAGCAATTGTAGTCCTCTCGGACGAGGATTTTGATTGCAGGTTCCCCTCCAGAGGGACAGAGCCGCTGATGGTGGGCATGAGCTGGCGGATGTTCCAATCTTGGTTAGAGAGCTCCAGGGCCGAGCAGAAATGTTCTTCGCCGTCCTCGGATATGCCGATGTGAAAGGTAGAGCTTAAAAGCGGAGGAACAAAGACGCTCTCTGGGGCGATGTTCCATACATTCCCCTCATATTGAATAGGAGATGAACGGAGCGTAGCTCATTGATGATCAAGATAGAGGGGCGTACTTCCACGCAGAGTGTGTTGCACAGAGGATGTAATTGGACAAATGTGATTTGAACGTCTGTTTTGGGCTGTTGGTTAATAGAGGACAAAGTAGCATCGTCCCTCTCGGATATCCAGTGGGCCTCTCGGATTGAAGGAATTCCCGATATAACATCATCTATATTCAAGCTCTGCTCCGGATTCTCCTTTTCTAATTGACGGACCTTTTCGACAAGGCCCCATGAAATGGGCACAGGCTGGGAGGCAGGTAGCTCCGGACATATTTTGAAGGAAATGGAGAACTTAAGCTCATCTTTGTGAGTTTGAAATTGTACGATTGAGTCTCTTCCGGGGAGGGTGACCTCTTCTTCATCTCTATTGGATTTATCCTTGGATGCATCATTGTGAGAGAGGAAGGTCGCCATGGGATTCGGGAGAAGGGATCGCGCAGTGTACATGGGAGAGAATATGTAGAGCACTCGAACGGTATCCGGACCGTAGGACTCCCTCACCACGCGGCACCAAAGCGTCAAAACCGATTCCTTGTCCTTTGTGGGAACTCGTACGAGAGCAGAGCTGTGTCGTCTTTCTTCCATTTCAGTAGGGATCGTTCCAGACCAGGACAGTCCTATTCCTAGTATACGAATCTTTATACCCTCAATTTTCTCCGGATCCATGACTATGCTTGGGGCAGACGTATAAGGAGACAATAAAATCCGCTGCTGAAGAAGATCCTCCTCAGCCTTTTTGGGGACAAGCTTGATCTCTAACGGCTCTTGGAGAAGGGAGGCCGTGGAGATGAGGCCGGACAATGTAATTTTACGACTAAGACCGACGCTGCTGAAATGAATGATGAAGGAAATTGGACTGTGCCCTATCTTTTTTCTCTCTCCGTCTTTATGGTCTAGGGAGAAAGGCTCGCTCCAATCCTCTCCGGAAGGCTTCTTCGTCAATAGGAGTTGGAGTGCCTTCGGAGCCCTGGAACTCCTCCATGTGTACATATAGGCATCCCTTGGATTGAGGACAATGGCTTCGCTTGTTTCACTTTGGCCGAACTTAAGAACGGACTGCGTCTGATTGCATATGACGTATGCGGATAGGAGAGGCATTTCGAGGGATTCCAGGGGTGGGGGTGAGTTTCTTCTTTTGAGGAGGGAGCCCCATACCCAAGAGGATATTTGTAGGCTGTGATGGAGGAAATGGCCTAGTCGTAGGTGGAGGGGTTTTGAATGGAGGGACAGGTCTGCTAGGGCGTGATTGAGGGCATAGATCTGCGTTTGGAACTTTGTTGGGGAGAGGAGCGTGTTGGTGTTGAGGAATTTGTGGTCAATGAAGACGATGTTGGCTGAGGACTTGAGGCGGAGAAAAATATGCGAGTCCCTGGAGCGGTCCACCCAATGGTCTAGTCCGAAGGAAATGGTGTTGAGGTGAAGGGTGAATATGACTTGGTCCAGGGGAAGGGGTTGGAAGGAGTAGTAGCCCTGTAGTTCCGAGGGGAGCTCTCGGCTGAAGAAGTGAAAGTGGTTATGAAGTCGAAGGGAGAGGGAGGACAAATTCCCGAAATCTAAAAATAAAAATGCTTTTGAGAAAGTGTATATAGTTGGTTTGAACCCAACAAAATATAATTATGCCCAAAATATATAAAAAACAAAGAATAGTTTAGATTTAGTTTTCATGGAAGGTGTAAGATAAGCAGGGCTGTTGGAATTTGGAACAAAAAAAGTGCCCTATATCCCCAGAAATATGCGGGGAAAAATGACTAAATATGCGAAAAAATATGCAAAAACCATGACTTTCCTTATTACTAAACATATTACAAAGAAGTCATCCAATTTAAAAGTTTTTAAAAATAATAGGAAAAAACTTATGAAATGATAAATTATTTTTTTATTTAAACCGAGTGAATTGCAGATTCATCCGACTGGATATGAATAAACATACTAGAATGATGGTCACTCCAATCTAGGATCTTATCAATGAGATTGAATAAAATTGACCTTCCCTCTCGGGAAGAGTCTAACCCACTGTGACCTCAACATTAAGATGTGGACCGTAACAGGACTACCCCCCGTGCCATTTACCCCCCCCCCCCCCCCGATACTAATATTATTATCCTTCAAAGTCCATTTATGAAGTTAACTATGTTTTTTATGACAAAACTGCATATTTTAAAAGTGCATTTATTTAATATAAATTCTGACTTTTTCATGAGGAGTTTCATTCATAATGGTACACCCTAAAATAATATGCCTTACAATTGACACGATTAGTGCCTTACCTGAATCTTTGGTATTAGCTCCGGACTAAAGAAGGAATCAACTTTGAGAACGGAAACAAGGGACTTTGCCGTTACAATGACTTCCTCTTCCTCCAAGAGGACATAGTCCTCCTCAGAGTCCGAGGGGAGGCTCAGAGACACCCTCCAAATCGGGGAGACAGCGACCCGTTTACGGTCAGAGAGCAAAGGCAGATTAAGATGACGGATCTCGCTCTCAGAGAGGCTAAACTCTGAGTAGGTCCGGAAGCTTTTAAGAGAGAGATCCCAATACTGAAGGAGTCCATGCACCTAGTTGAGTGTAACAAAACAAAAAGAGGATACAACAATCTCAGGAAAACTCTGCTAGGAAAAAATCTAAATTCAATTTAAAGGGTCCAAACATTTACAAAAAATTCGAACATAAATAAGTTTCAAAAAATTCTTCCGAAATTCAAAGACCTATTTTTCCAGCGTAACGTTTTGTATCGAGAAATGACAATTTAGCCAAAGTCATCATCGATTACGGAAATGTGCGACATTAGATGACATTGTTTATATATATATAATTGCAAATTATTGTGATTATTAATACATAATTAAGCTATTTTAAGTAATTAAGTAATTAAGTATTATTGTAGGTAAACAATTGTATTCTGCCTATATCTAAATGTAACCCTATCCAAAAAGAATTAAAGCCTCAAATTAGGTTTGTTTCTCAACAAATGATATATTTTTATTCCGGCCTCAGTTATTATAATAAATATAATTGGGAAAAGCAACAAGTCTCCGGAAACTAAGGCGTTGACCTTCAGTATTATGAACTCTAAGTCGCTGATTTGTCATAAGCTAACCTCCTACAAACCTCTCCATCCTCAAGAGCTGAGAAGCATATTTATATCTGCGGCGGCAAGATATGCAGCATTATCGTTAAAAATCCCCTCGCCAGACGAAGGAGGAACGTGGACGTCAGCCGGAAGGATAATTAAGTATTATCCAAGCCTCTCCATCCAACACCAAAGACTTATAAAAATAATTTCAAAAAGATTTAGTAATTTTTAGCACTTAGCATAATTTTATTATGTTTTAATTACATTTATTATGTTCATCTTTTAAAATTCTTAATAGTTGCTTCCCAAAATATTGTCTTAATTTGATAGCCTTTACCTGATATTATGTGTTATTTTATTTGTGCGTTCAACCCAGAGCAAAAATTTTAAACTAAAATGTTTAATTATGTTTTTATTACGCATTTGCTCTGGTTTTTATGTATTTATCTTATTTTATTTACATAATAAACGAACATGATTTAAAAAAAAAATATAATAATAATTTTTATAATATTTCAACCTTTTCAATACATTTTTAACATTAATTTAAATATAATGAATAAAAAGCTGGCAGTATTCATCCTTGCGCCTAGTTCATTCAAACAAACTAAAAAGAGGATTTTTTTAAAACTCAACCCTGTGTGGGGAAATAATATTCATTCCAATCAAGGAATGCTCCCAAATTGTCAAAAAACTGATTTATATGCGAGTATATAAGAACTATTTTCTATCACTTAAAATTATTATTATTATTATTTTTTTTCGTTAACTCTCTTCTAAAAAATATTCATTGACAATGATGTAATATTTAAAATTTACTTAAAATTATTATTAGACGAACACAAATTTAATTAAAAGTCACAAAAAAGATATTTGAGGTCAAAAATCCTGAAGTTGGATCGTCATCATGGAAATGTGCTGAGGATTATATTAATTTATCCTAATTGTCAAAATTGGAATAATAAAAATACATTGCAGTTTTGTTTTGACTACAAATTAATTTTATCAATCGTTTTTATATTTTATCTGGAGAGTTATTTTGAACTAAAATGTGTATTGATGTTTTTAACTTAACAGCTCAGATTTTGATTTTATATTGTTTGTACAATTTCATACATATTTTATTTTACGACAACAGAATAAAATTATTTAAACGGGGATAAATCATATGATTGTATCGAGTTTTTTTATATAAAGTATACCGGGATTTATCCTGAATTCTCTTGGCGCTAAATGCACACTCCAATTTTTAGTTTTTTATCCGAAAAGCCTATCTTTTTTTTTTTTTGTGATTTATATTGAACATTTTATTGTATTTTTTAAAAAATATGATGAAATACAAGTACCGATAGAAAAGTAGTGTTACCAGAGATGCGACCAAGGTCTGTATAATAAGGTCTGGGCAATACAAAAACAAACATGTAATCCTAGCAGTATAACTACTCAATGACGTCATTGGAGAACGATTATATCTATCTATATATCTATCATTCTCTCTATCTATTTATAAATATATATATATATTGGTTTTAGGATATTTACATATATATAAATAATATAAAACTTATGCACAAGAAAATCTGTTAAAGCATTTTTTGTTGGGAATTATTGATAGTAGTAATTTTTCCTTATCCTTTCCTTTATATATGAACGAAAAAGTACTCAAAATGGGCTCAGTTTATAAAATAAACTAACAAAATGGTGCTCATTAATGCTCAATAAAGCTATTTTGACTAATAAGCTGGGCCCAAAAGTCAGTAGTTTCCTTTAAAATGCATTTTATACAAAGTGTCGTTAAGGAAAATTCTTCTATCAATAGTTCTCACAAAAAATGCTTTATCAGATTTTCTTTGTTGCATAAGTTTATATATAAATTTCCTAAAACAATATATATATTTATAGAGAGATAGAAAGATTGATAGATATATAGATAGTATATCGTTTTCCAGTGACGTCATGAGTAGTCACACGCTATATGTTTGTTTTTGTATTGCCCAGACCTTATTATACAGACCTTGGATGCGACTACCGAATGTAAATCGATATTTAGAACTGGAAGCGTTGTTACCTGTGTGAAGAGTTGAACTTTGCAAAATAAGTAAACAACTCCGGAGCTGAAAGTGCATTTAATATCGGACAAGGACTAACAAAGACAGTAAATTTCGGTATTGAAATCTTTATCGCTTTATGAAAATAAGTATAAACATCGTGGACAAATAGCGATATGGAACAACATCATTGTTCCACGTATAGTACATTTACTTAGACATATTCCGTACTCTGATTCATTAAAGACAAAAATTGAATACGCTCTGCATGGTTCCCTTGGGAAAAAAGAGCCTACATCTCAGAAATTCGTCTCTCTGCACCAACCTCGTCATGGGGCTTGGCCTGAAACGAGTGGAGAGGGTTTGGAAACCTTGATTTTGAGCTGGATGAAGATACTACATGACAGTGGATGAATTGGCGCTCCTTCTTAAGAGAGATTTTGAATCTACTACCGGTCGGCCATTTAAGAAAGAATCAATATGGACCAAGTGAGCTCTTTGGAGCGTTATCCTGCTCTGGAAACCATGGAAGAATATGGCATGTTCCTGGAGTCCATTATGAAAGTAGTTCTCCCTCTACTTGCCTCTTCCGAACCCATAAACTTCAACCCGAGGCTAAAAACAGGGAGGAATTCTTTTCCTTGAGCCGATATTCTACGGTATACAAGTCCTGAGAGATAAGGAGGGGTTGGCGAATCCTAAAACATTTTTACAATACAGAAGGGTACAAAAGTTAGCCCAAAGGCCATATACAAACTCAACTGACCCTCCAACACCTTTCTTCATCGCCATCGGATGTATTTCTCTTCAAAAAATTAATAGATCGTTAAATATAATCTCTTCATATGAATCTCCAGAGCGGCTTGTCCGGCGACGTTTTCGAGCGGTTGGGACTTTCTCCAAGCACAGCCGTTCTCTACGGATCCAAAACCTCTTCAAGAACCCCTTTTTGAGCTCTGCCGATAAGTGGTTCCGCTACAGGCTGGCAACTTCCTCCCTATTTGTGAGCAAATCACAGGAGGATCCGAGGAAAAGAAGATGTGTATTCTGCAATAATGGAACAGAGACATCGAGTCATTTGTTCGCAGACTGTGTCAAAGTGCTCCACTGGTGGAGCTGACTCAGAGGCGAGTAAACAATGCGTTCGATGTAAAGCTCTCTCGAGCCGATTGGCTCATCTTCTCCACTCCCGAGCGTCAAATCACTGGAAAATAGAGGAGCTAATGTGTTGCATCCAGCAATTATTTATGCAGCGAGAACTAATCTTCAAAACTCCCATGTGGGATTGAAGGTCTTTTAGAACGGAAGCTTTCCCTCCTGGAGGAGCTGAATAACGACGGAGGCAAAAGCGAACACTAAATATAAACCCAAGACATCTCTTAGAGTTGTATTTTTTTTAAATAGTTAATATCTAGGAATGTTCTTGATTTACCCGAATTTTTTTTAATGTTTATGATCATTCTCCTTTTTTATATCTTATTACTAATTAAATGTGCAAAAAAAATATTTTTTAAATACGTTTAGCTATGTTACATTTTTAACGTTTACCTCAGTTTAGTGCATATTTTTATTTGTATATTTAATCTGGACTAAGGAATAATAAAAGACAGTAAAGGAAATAATTTGTTAGCTATTGACAACCATTTCCTTCAAAATCTGAGTGCATTATAATTTATATAAAATAACATGTATTAAATTTCAAATAATCTCTAAAAAAATTATAACAAATTATGTACTTAATTGTCTTTTGTTATAAATTGTCCGATACTAAATGCATATGAAGAAGTCACAGAGCAGATACATATATAAATGTTAATTTATTTCTTATCTACTATTTCTTATTCTACTGCACCGATCGATATTCGGTATTCGGTAGATATAAAATAAAATATACCGAATCGGCGTTACCGAATCCCAGCTCTGAGTGTTACTAATGGGGACACCCATGTACACAGGTTATTGAATCTATTGTAGCGGATTGACCTGCTTACTAACAGCAAGTCAAGCTACCACTCTTTATCTCACACCTCAGCTGGTTCTTAATCACAAGTACTCTTGCCTGCGGCTATATAAGCAGCAGGCAAGAGATCAATAAACACACTCTACATGAGTTGTCATTTCTCCTCCTTCGCGCTACACTATTTAAATTAACAACAGCTGGCATTTATCATCAAACTTAAATTATAATAGTGGGCATTATAATAGACTGTATAGATGTAGTATTTTATTAATTTGAGGTAGCTATTATACATTTAACCTTCGTCTGTAGTGTTATCAGTCTCATATTCATTATTAATGAATTTACCTCATTAATTAAATTGCTTTATAAAACGCCAACAAATTCGATCATTCTATTTCTTTGTTAAATCGATGGCTTCCTTGAGTACACCTAAATAAAATGTCCAGAAATGTTCTCCCGAGTACATCCAGAGATTGCTCGACTTTAACCGATCATTTTTAAATAGTGTTAAAATGAATGGTTTAACATAATTTAAGTATATACAACAAATTTTTAATAAAATATATAAGCAAATAGTGGAAAATCAAAGTGAAATTGTCACGAAAATTTAATTTTTTGGAATGATCTTTAGGAAACGCTGCGAAAAAGTAAAAATGCCTTACATTAAAAAAATGTTAAACAATTAATAAAAACTATCAAGAGTATGTCAAAGAAATATTTGAATTTTGTATAAAAACATACCTCCTTCCTTGTAGACGTAGAATATCTCCCAAATCCGAGGCTGCAAGTAGCGGCACAGGAAAAACTGTCATCCTAGTAAGAGCCCTTGGCTGAGGATACCTCCAAGTCAGCGTCTTTGAACTAAAAATCACTTGGTAGGGACGAACTTCTGAGCCCTTGACTCCAGGGTTTGATGTCATGTACTTAAATGCACCCGCTCGAAGATCATCCGAGTAGTGTTGCTCAGGGGATGGAGGACACTTCTTCTTGGGCGGGAGAGGAGGATCTGTCTTTGAACCTTGGTCCCCTAGGTGGCCCTCCCATTCATCCCGCTTCTGTCTATAATAGTTAAATGCCAAATAAAGCGCAAGGGCCGTGTTTGGCCCCAAGTCGAGCAGAAGGGGCTTTGAGCTAATCTTGAGACTGATCATGGAGTCTTCAGGCGCCCACCTAGGAGTAGTGAGATCAGACTCCAGGTGAGTGACCAAGGGCTCAGTACTCTAGCCGTATTTCCCCGCAGTCTGGATCGAAGTGAGACATTAGCTAGGTTCAAATCCATTTTAGAGGTCTCATATTCGTCCAGAAACCTCATTTCTAACCCTAAAGAGGAAAAGCCAAGGAAAAAGTCCGAGTAGAGTTCCTCAATGGGATTATATAATAGGACCTGTCGTGTGGAGAGGCTGAATCGACTCAGAGAGGATAAATAACTCTCATTCTTGACAATGGAGGCCTCCTTGGATGAGGAAGACTGAAGGACTGGCAGGCATTCCTTTAACTCATTTAGGATGTCCAATCCCCTTAAGATGTTCTTTTCATCAATGTTGAGCTTAAAGGGTCGATCTAGGTGGATGGATAGCTTATGAGAAGGTGAGAGAAAGTCCAAAAGCGTTGCTGTGAAAAGAGCAGGGGGTATTCCAGAGAGGGGATCTGAGTCACCTTGCTTTGTTTCCACCCAAGGATTCGGGAAGGAGGACTCTTGGGGTAATGAGTACTTGTCTCTTTTCTCTAAGGAAGCCCCTTCCTCAGCCGAGGAGGATGAGTTCATGGCTAGATCATAGAGAGAGAGCTCCAATTTCTGCGTGGACCTTGTGATAGACATGAAAATATGTGGCTGACGGAGAGATAAATAAAGCAAGGGACTCAAATACTGCCGCTCCTCAGGGTCCGAGATCGGAGGAAGTGATTCATTCGGGAGATATCCAGAGGAGGAAGATCGTCCTCAGTTTTCCTTAATATATCTTGCTCGCGCAACACATCAATTTTACGATTTCGATAGCGATCCTTACGACTTAAGCTCTTTTTTTGGTCTATCCATTTGTAGAGAAAACAAGATACTTTGCTCCCAGTCACTAGGACTTCTAAGGGAACGACTACTCTTGAGGAGTTCTTTCCATGGCTGCTTATATCACAGCCAGAGTCATTCGCCCCAGGCACTTCAGAAGATTCAATACTGCCCTTTTCGTCCACTGAAGTTCCAAAGGACTCCAGACATTCCCTCAAAATGCCCTCTACAACCCCAGTCTGAGCGAGGGAGACATAGAAGTTTATATCAGAGACTGCGTTGAGTTCCAGGGAATGACCCGCAATGAGACGTGTTTTGGGTCTTTTGGATACAAGGCTTTGAGAATAGTAGACGATGGCTGGAGCATAGGTAATTTGTAGATTGGACTGCTTCAAAACGGGGAGGAAAAAGAGGTCAGCATCATTACCCCGCTGGGTCATATGTGAGATATTCCACTTTAGCGCTGGATTCTCCTCCATTGTCTTAAGGAGAAAGTCCTTGTCCTTTCCACACTTCCCCTCAAAGGCCCGCCAGCTCCCAGTGTATATACCAAAGCCATTGAGGGAAGCGCTATATTGGCGATCCTCAATCTTGGAACCCATGACGCTGAGAACCTCACACTGCTCCGCGAGATAATAAAGGTCTGGCCGTATGAGAAGTCGGCTAAGTGCATTCTCCACGTTTGAGCTCACGTTCAAGGACTCTAGGTGGAAGAGAAAGGTGTCATGCTGCTCAATCTGCCCCGGTTCTTTCTTTCGAAGGAAGAGCCGAATAGACTTGCTCTCGATATGAAGAAGGGGAAGGTTATTATTGTTGAGCCAGAGAGACATGGGGGTGGACCTCTTCTTGATAGACCTTTTCGAAGGTAGCTTACTCCCTAGATTAGAAATGGATTTGCTGAATATCCTGAGATATCTTGAGAGAGAAAGAGGGGAGACTGCAATGTCTAAGGGGCTGAGCTTGATGTAAACTTCCGAGAGGAAGCGTGGCTCATCATCATCAAGGGTTCCTTCTTCGTTGGCGATGAGGGCCTTGGACTTTTTAAGGAAGAGCCGCCATTTTGCATTGGAAATCAGGGCTTTGACAAATGTAAAATTAAACACGCCTTGATGCTTAGAGAAGTTGAGGGGTGGATCGTATAGACTGGAGTGGGGTATGATTTGAACGCTTGAGCCATCTGTGGTTTTAATTTCCGGTGCAATGTCCTCTCCGGTGGTAAGAACGACGCAACCATCGCTCTTCCTCATGGAAGCTGCCATGACTCGGGACTTGAGCTTCGTGTAGTGTGGCTGGACGTCCAGGCAGGCCATGACATCCTCCATTTCCAGGTGGAGAAGGGGCTCTTCAGCCTCCAATGGCTGGAAAACAATGGACACAGATGGGAATGTGCATTGGAACCAGTAGTTGAAGCAAAAACCACTTTTTTTAGAGTCGTCCTCTTGAAGGGTAGAGGAACTAAGATTGGCAGAGGACTCACTGAGAAGTCGGCCAGAGTCAAATAGACCACTTTGACTTCGCATTGAGCTGATGGGCTCTGTAATATAAGAAGAAGAGAGCTCTTCTCCCTCATTCATTTCATCTTCGCCCTCTTGGTGCTGATCCTTTAAGGGGAAGAGAGATTGAAGACAGGAAGACACACCGCTCACAACCTCCGTGAGGGCGAACAAGTACTCAGAGTTGACTCGAAACTTGAAGGACTCTGCGGCATCCAGGTGCATACTAAGAGTTAGACTAAGCTTTTCGAAGGAATCGAGGTCCAGGAAGGAGGTAAAGCCTTGATTAGGCTCAAGGAAGTAAGCCCCCGTGAATTCATCCTGAATGTAAAAATCATTCAGTTTCAATTTGAGGGGTAGATTATCATCGGAGTGGTCCCAAAGGGACTTTGGAAGGAGGATGGGAAAGCCGTTCAGGAACTGTTGAATGACGGGAGGCTGGGTTTTGTTCTCTAGGGATACTTTGGGGAAGGAGACTTTTAATAGAATGTCGGATGAGGAAGCTGGAGAGGCACGTTTAACTGCTTCCTTCACGGAGCGAACTCCCGGGAGAGATCGGAAAGGGAAAAAAGCCTTTATCCCCTGGGTTTTTATCTGAATGAATGTCATAGAAATTGAGGGAAGCCAGGCCTTCACAGTGGCCGGGTAGCTGGGATGACTTGAAGGCTTGTTCTTTTTCTTATAGCGAAACTCTGAGGAAATCGTAGTTGAAGCAAACTCTTCAGTATCATTTTCTTCCTCCAAGGTGGTAAAACCCTGTACAGGATCCGGGCAGAGTACTCTAACCACGCATAGAGACTCGGGTCAAAGTTTACATAGAAATCAGTAACATTACAAAACACAATAGGCGGTGTAGCATTATTAGATTGGCACTCCTTTTCCTTGGGCCACTGGAGTATAAAGATAGAAGGAGACTCGGATTTAATAGACGCACGTCCAGGAGAGGCCTTGTTCAAATCTTCCCGAGTTTCTCGACTCAAAATGGGAATAGAGGAGCTTTGAGCAGATTGGGATACCAAGAGAACAACTCCGACGTCGTCCACTGTCAACTGAAGGGATACCACGGAAGCCGTTAAGGCGGCAATGGCCTTTGTTCCGGAAATGGAGATGACCAGGCTATTAAGCCTCTTTGTGAAAGAATCCTTTGCGATCCGAGCTCTCTCCCCCTTATCCCCGCCTAAAAGAGACAAAATGTGCCCCAAAAGAAGGATTTGCGGTTTTGTGAAACGGAGCTTGAATGAGTTGAGCTCTAGGGAGAGCTCCCAGTGAGGTAGGGACTCCCACTTCCAGTATGAACTGAAGAGGAGTCTCTTGAGGCCGCCTTTGAGCTTGAAAGGCGTGAGGAGGGTCACAGAGCGTTCCCCTTGGACGAGTTGGCTGGATACATCCAAGAAATTGGCGTTGAGAGAAGCATAGGCGGATGAATGAAGAACCCCGGGTCGAGGCTCATCTAATCGTGCAACTGCCTTTGCGCATCGAAATGGGTACATGGGGGTTGTGTATGTGAGGTCGATGTACCCCATAGAGAGCCTTAGAGCCTCTCCTCCTATATTCTCCGAATGACGCTTAGAATCCATAAAGGTATAGAAGACAAAACAGGGTTGAATAGCAGTGACTTGATAGACTCGAACGGGAATGGAGCCGTTCTGTATCAACTCTGTTTCCTCTTGATCCTCCCCCATGGAGCTCTTAGTCGCCTCCGTCACAAAAGGATTTCGATCACTGAACTCATAATACGGGCAATAATCATAGTATTTAAGAGCGTCCTGAATGAGATCGATTCTATGGCGAAACCCTGTGGAGTATTGAATCACAAAAGGTCCTAGAACTGCTCTAAGTAGTGCACGCTCAGAGAGATTGCTGTACTCCAAATCTGCACAAATCTCAGAGAGCTGTTCCGAGTTGAGATCGCTAGGGATCTCCCAGAAGTAGAGATAGTCCATTGCAAAGGCACTGCTTCTCTCCAGGAGTGCCTCCTCCGTCACTTCCTCCATGTGTGCATCCCAAACTACATCATAGCTCCGCCGTCTCTCAAGGGGCACACCTTCCTCATGCCCCGATCCTCGTCAAAGAGAGAGCCCCGAAGATAATGAGAGCCCTTCTTATCCTCGGGGAGTCCTCACAGCGAGGGCCACCATGAATATAGGTGGAGCTCTCCATCTTATCTGAGGCCCCACAGGGACAGGAAGTCCCAAGGGGAATCACCTCGAAGACATTAACTCCCGAGCGGAGATTCACGGCGTTCATTCCCTTCACAAATACTTCCCCAAATATCCCATGAAGACCGAATCGAATGTAAGGGGCAAAGGACTGTTTCCTAGAGGCGCTTCCAAAGAATCGTTTCTCCCTGGATATTTGCATAAGCTTCAAGTCCACAGAGGCTGTGTCCACATAGAGCCCCAAGTGAAGCACACGATCACGAGAGCTCATTCGTCGCTCTTCCAAGCTGTCCTCATCCTCATCATCCCAGTAGATGGGAAGGAGAGCGCTTCCTACAGTGGTCCCTACGTCCCAGGCCCATCCAGACCATGATGCACCTTCTTCGCCCTCGAATTGACCTTCATTGAGGGGATGATCCTCTTCACGTGCAGCAACAGTAGCAGAAGACCCCTCATTTATTTTGCCAAAATACAAAGCCAATCCCAAGTGAAATAGTCGTAGGAGCATGGGCAGTTGTATCTCCGTCACGGAGAACTCCAGCTTTGGGCAGAGCATTTCAAAGCGGGAGACCCGAGGGCTCTTTGCGTTGAGGCTGTCATAAATCCAAGCCACATGGACCTTGAGGGAGCATCGATAGAGGAGGGGCTCCATGTAGCACTCTATTTTCCCAGAGGCGTTTCGCTTATCTAGGCAAATGGTTAGATCATAGACGTCAAGGATCTTTCGGAGTAATAGGTGGGGCAAGGAGAGCTCTATGAATGCGGGGTTCCATGATTCGTCGCAGGATGAGAGCTTGACGCTTCGGGTGTTGAGGCTGAGGACGATGTCCTCTTCTACGTATTTGAGTATGAGGTTATTACATACGATAGATACGTTGGATATTATCTTGTTGATGAGGGATTGAACGTAGCCCGGAGGAGGGTTTCGATCCTCTTGGATGCGCTTGGGAGCAGGACGCTTGGCTGAGGGGCTTTCACTGGAATCCTCGTCACCGGGGAGTCGAAGAACGCACTCTGAAATGTATAGAGATGGATTATTATGAAATGAACTTATTGAATATAAAGATTTTTCTCGTCTGAATTATATAATTTTGACTATTAATATCAATGGTGCACAGAAAAAATGGCCAAACCAAAGATTCAAATGGAGTCTGCCAGGTTTGAAGGTGATAAATATATATTAATTTAGAAATAATGAACATTCATAATATATTTAAATGTAATTAATCAGTAAGAAACTGACTCACTTAAGCTTATAGCGATTAATAAGACTGTGAGTTTGTAAAAAAATACTTTTTGTATTTGGTTCTATTATAACCATTTTTATTAATATCAATGGTGGCTAAATGAACAAGAAAAAAGATAAAACAAATGGATTTCATTCGATCCAGTGATGTTTAAAAGAGATAAATATATATTAATAGATAATGGCTTATACTAAAGCATTAATTACTTAATAATATTGCATTAATTTGGGACGATCTCCAGGAATCCTAATAAGTTATTTGATGGGTGCCATTTCATTTATTTAAAAAATCAATTAGGAGCATTAATACAATTTATTACGATGAAATTGATTCAAATCCGAAGTGAATTGTAGTATTGCGACTAAGTCTTTTGTACATTTCTTTGATCTGAAGTATCTTTTTTCGATATTATTATATTTTATTAATGTCAAGGATTTGATTATATATATATACTTTTACGATAAATGTAATTAATTAGTGTGAATATTATATTAATTTTGTCAATATACTTTCGCTTTTTTGTCAATATCTTTCGTTTTTTCAATTTCATTCCCCAATTTCAATTATAATTCGTGAAATAAGTTTTGAGTAATGAAATTATATTTTCCTCACCGATGGTATTAATAGTAATGACAATGGGATCCGCATGGAGCCTCGTCCATGGTACATGGATATGCAGCTCATGGATGTGTCCCGAGACGAATGTAAATGGTATATTGAGCTCTCGCTCCAGGACGTCCAATCGGAGGTCCAGGTTGCTGAAGACGGCATCCCCGCCCCAAAGGGAAAACTGAGAGCTCTCCGCCTTGAGATTCTTGGCATACTTTTCCACATAGCTTAAAATGATGGGGGTGATGTAGGACTCGAGCTTGAACATTCCGGTTGCTTCAGTCCATGACAAACATACTTTAAGAGAGAGAGAGGATGTCGAGGATGGTTCTAATTAAGAGCCCCACGATGGACAAATTGGTGTTCAAAGAATAATGATGATATTAAGTTGAAGTGGAAATAGAAATCCTAAGCATTTCGGACGTCAGAACAACGAATGTTGTGACAGCTCATAGGAATAATAAAGACAAGGTGTACATCTCTCTCATAAACTCTCTGAGAAGTAAAGAAAAGGAAGAAAAAATTAATAAATTTCCAGTGATGTCATCACTCCTCTTTTTTTCACCATTCATAAGTCTGGAATAAAATAATCGGAATGAAGAACAAAGCCAAAACCCTCAACAAAACCTTTCATTTATTGAATTTCCATACAATAAATTAATAGTCTCTCTTATTTAAATAACTTCACTTCTATATTTCAAGTGACCCGCACGTCATAGCGTAGTTCTCTCACAACACTCCCCCATAACCTCCGTTTGACGGAATGAGTGGTTGATGTAAAAAGAGCAGGCTTGTGAGCGTTCAGCTTTTTTTGCGTTCAGCGTTAAAAAAAATTGCGTTCCGTTCAATGTTTTTGCGTCCAGCGTTCCGTTAGCGTTCAGCGTTCAAATATTTAGAAAATAATTTCCAAAAAAAAAGTAATTAGGAGTGATGACGTTTTTTTAGAAAAGAATTTCCAATAAAAGTAATACGTAATGATAACGTTTTTTTAGAAAAGAATTTCCGAAAAAAGTAATGCGTAGTGATGACGTTTTTTTAAAGGAAATAATTTCCGAAAAAAGTAATGCGTAGTGATGACGTTTTTTTTAGGAAACAATTTCCGAAAAAGGTAATGACGTTTTTTCCTTAAAAAGTCCAAGACATGCTTGGAAAAATTATACGCTGAATGCAAAACTCTTTTTTTTTGCGTTCTACGTTCAGCGTTCAAAAAAAGTTGCGTTCCGTTCATTGAACATGCGTTCAGCTGAACGCCGTTCAATTTTGCGTTCCGTTCACAAGCCTGAAAAAGAGAAAGGTAAGAAGACTGAGATGTAATGAGTTCCAAAAATAATATATAACTTGATATGGGTAGAGATCTAATTCCTTGTTTTTGATAATTATATAACAAATTTAACACTTTAATTATTATATGTCGCTCAAAATGCATTCATTGAACTGTTGCACAAATCATCGTACATTGGTTATTGAAGTTTCAACGAATTTGATCATATTCACACATTCTAATACTATATATAAATAACTGCATCTGCATAAAACTATATTGTTCATCCTTCTATCTACAATCGTTTGTAATTAAACGATTAACAATTTTTGAACATACTATGTCTAGCTAACAAAGGATTCTTATTATATCACTCTTGGGTATTTTAACTAAATTAATGTATTAATGTCATATGTAAAGTTTTTGTAAGTTCGTCCTTTATAACTATGACGTCACTGAGAATTATTGTACATCTTTTTCTACTTGCTGAGTCCTGTTATATGGACATTTTGATAATATTGCTTCTTCTGCACAAGGGTCTCTCCGTCAAAACAATCCACTCCTTTGAGGTGCCTGCATCGCAAACAACAATGACAACACATTAGGGTTCCCCTGAAATAATGAATGACAAATCAAGTCCTCTGTTCAAAAAAAATATATATGGAATCAAAAGCCAGAAAACAGCACTTGAATTCTGTAGAAGAATATATGAATAATTACATTATAATTAAGATTCTATAGAGGACTCTCATTTCTACGAGTTTTAATTAATATACCTCTAGATTTTGAATTTGAAGAACTATGTACTCTGCTTTTGATAAAAAATTCTAGGTATCGATATACAAAAATATAATCTGGCCATTGTCCACAAACAATACTTATTGTTGACACACAAAGTCTTTACGCAACGGGAAGAAAAATAATGATGCGTATATTGTAAGTGTATCATGCAAAATGAGTAAAGTATGCGTAATTTTCTTTGTTTGCCATGCCTTTATCTTAGTTTTAACGGTCAAATTGCTTTCCTTTTTTAACAACATATTTTAATAATATTATTTTGTATTAGAGTATATATTAAGACATTTTATTCAAAAGAGTTGTCCAAATCCACATTTTATATAAAAAATCCTCAAATCTATTATTTACAAATGAACAACTAATTAAAATACAATAGAAATATATTTGATGTTGATAGGCATAAAAATGTTCACATTTAAATGAAAGGAAATCATGCAAATATGAAAGAGCAGCGTTTCTAGACTTACGAGAAATCTTGGTAAATTTTCAAGAAGAAAAAGAAAAGATCCCTGGTATAAGAATCTCAGATTCGATCACTTACAATTTCTCGGGGAAGTGTAATGTTGTTCATCTTGATAGTAGGATATACAAGGAGTGTACAAAACATGATTATATTCTGCCTTAGACAATTTACTCGATCGCGCACTTTTATTGAAAGTTTAAGATTTTTAATTTGATGGTAGAATAAATATAGAGGTGGAAAATATAATTTTCTCTTTACTAAAATTTTGTATTTGTTTCGGCTTTCGATTTATTACTTACACCTCTTAGAAATCTTAAATAGCAAGACGTGTATTAATATGGAGCATCGTACAAATGGTTAAATCACTCTTTTGTAGAACTAGGCAGTAATTTGATTTTGATTGGCCATAGGCCGAACCAAAGACTTACTAACTGTTTTTCCAAATAATGCTTTCGGATATTTTTTT
>CP045907.1:4421228-4463406 GCA_013387185.1 Caligus rogercresseyi | reverse complement strand
AAAAACCAACTTCACACTACATTTAACTATGGAATGGACTTAATTCAGCAATATAATGCAATTAAATCCTATTAAATCCTGCGTATAAAATACAGTAAGAACACATATCTAGGAATACTAGACAAGGGCCCATTGGTGATTGGTTTTGAAATCAAACTATGCACTAATTCTGAAATGTAGAACCCAGGAGTAATGTAGGCTCTTTTTGAAACCCCAATATTATTTAATTGCAACAAATAGAAATGATATTACACCTCTAACTACCATAATTATGACATTAAAGAACTAGTGGTCGGCCCATTTTTAAGTCCATATAATACCGATAGCCAATTATCGGGAAATCCTATACGTATATTTATATTGGTTGCCAATTATTGATAAAAAAGGTTATACAAAAATAATATAATATAAAATAATAACGTCATTTGTTTTAAATTAACATTTCCTTGCTTTGCATGAATACCATTTAATGCAACAGAAAATGAAGGCCAAGCTCACCGCGCTAACCGTTTTTCAAGTTACAGGGTCTTCTATGACTACACTGACCCTCCTGAAAAGAAATAAGCTTCTTTTAATTCATTATATGAAAATATATTTTTAAAATTATTTATCATATATTTAAGAGAGGGCTCTCGATAATCGATAGTTTGTAAAATGTACTATCGGGATGGACCAGGAAAAGATGGCCTTAGAAGATATGACCCACGAAAAATGGATCAGGAAGAAATGACATAACATAGAAATAGAAATGGAATAATGGTCCAAATGCATGGAGAGGTATGTATTTGAGTGGAATATAACTTAGAATAGATCAAATACTATTTTCATATAAATTGAGTAAATAATGGTAAGCACTAATTTGATTTTTGTAATTAAAAATAAATGATTTCCTCGTTGTTGTTATTAAACATAGATAATATTTATTTGGAACATCTTTTTTTTCATACGTCAGCATTTTTTTCTATCTTGGGACATTTTTTCCTGGGTCATTTCTTCTCAGTCTGTATTTTCCTCCATCATTTCTTCCTAATATTGTACTATCGGTCAAACCGATGTATTGGTATCTCTCGTAAGATCCCAAGGGATCAAATTGGTTTGGGATCCCAATTGCTTTAGTTGTGGCCGTGAACCTGAGGCGTATTATTGTGTGTGTTTATGCCCTCAATGAACTATATTTATTTGTTATAATTAACATTTCCTTGCTTTGCATAAATGCCATTTACTGCAACAGAAAATGAAAGCCAAGCTCACCGTTTTCCAAGTTACAGGGTCTTCTATTACTACACAGACCCTAAAAAGAAAATAAGCTTCTTTTCATTCATTTGATTATATACGAATCCCAATTACACAAGCATATCGCGTATTCCCTATTTACAGATTATTACCAGCATCCCATACAGCATCACGTAATGAATTCCGAGCTGTAATATACGAGGGAACATTTGATCTATGTCTAATAAGCAGGCTTGTGAGCGTTCAGCTTTTTTTTGCGTTCAGCGTTAAAAAAAATTGCGTTCCGTTCAATGTTTTGCATTCAGCGTTCCGTTAGTGTTCAGCGTTTAAATATTTAAAAAGTGACGACGTTTTTTTTTAGAAAAGTAATGCGTAGTGATGACGTCCCAAAAAGTAATGCGTAGTGATGACGTTTTTTTAGAAAATAATTTCCAAAAAAGTAATGCATAGTGGTGACGTTTTTTTTAAAGAATTTAAAAAAAAGTAATGCGTAGAGGGGACGTTTTTTTAGAAAATAATTTCCAAAAAAGTAATGCGTAGTGGGGACGTTTTTTTAGAAAAGAATTTCCAAAAAAGTGATGACGTTTTTTTCCGAAAAAAGTCCAAGAAATGTTTGGAAAAATTGAACGCTGAACGCAAAACTCTTTTTTTACGTTCAACGTTCAAAAAAAGTTGCGTTCCGTTCATTGAACGTACGTTCAGCTGAACGCCGTTCAATTTTGCGTTCCATTCACAAGCCTGCTAATAACTAATATCTACATCACTACAAATCAAATATTCCATCTCTCTAAAACAAACTTCACCTGTTTAAACACTCGTTTCATTTATAAATATATAATTGATTGACTCATTTCTTGATCTTTTCCTTATATTACAGGTTTCAATATACATTATTTTTTTAAATACTAAAATCAAGTTTTTTTTAAGTTTATCAACTGAAAATAGTGGATGCAATACATATTCGATCACACAAAATGATGTTAATAAAACATGAACTAAACGGGAAAAAAACACGTCCAAATAAATGCATTAAAGGAGGAAGTATAGGGAAAAAAATATCTCGACAAATAATTGGATCAAAGTTAATGAAATATCATTCTGAGTTTTTGACTTGTACACTCACATGACTGACGTCAATGAACATATAAATAACAAAAATACGGACTGTTTTCATAACAAAGTTCCATGTTTATATGTTTTGATTCTTCCACGCTATGATATTTCGACATTCTCTCAATATATCCTCACGGATTCTTCTCCAATCTCAATCCCGCTTCCTCTCCAAGGCCTCTTCTCCCTATCGGATATGCATTGTCGGATCCGGGCCTGCTGGTTTTTACGTGGCACAGCATTTACTCAAAGGTTTGCTATCCTATTTTTAAGCAGTAGTGTGAATGAATGACATAATTAAAAGTACGTTATGTGAACGGATTGTAGAGGAAAATTAAGAAAAAAAAACCCAAGAAATGTATTTCAAGTTTTAATGATTGTTTAAACTCTGACATTTTATATCTTCTGTATAAGTAAAAATTAATGTGGGTTTTTATTGTCTTGCCTTGAATTATGTATCTGTTATAAATAATGGAGGTAAAAGTGTTACACTTTAAAAAGAACATACAGAAAATCGGCCAAAATACATGTATAGGCAAGTATTTGAGTGAAATATGTATACTTAAATATTATCCAAACAATATAAAAAGGAAATAAGTATTTGGTCGTATTGCTTAATTTAGATAAGAAAATAATGGATTGATAATGTTTTATAATGATTTATTTAATACCTGCTTATCCATGTATTTTGACTATTTTTCCGCATTTCATATTTTCTTGATTCCCAGAACCTCTTTTCCATGACCGTTTTTTAATAATACAATTGCGTTAACGAGTCTTAACCCCTATATTATTGTTGGGTCTCTTTTTTATAGATGAACGTGTCCATGTGGACATACTGGAAAGGCTTCCAGTACCCTTCGGGCTCGTCCGCTACGGAGTAGCTCCAGATCATGCAGACGTTAAGAATGTGGACAACACCTTTAGCAAAGTAGCGGAGAATCCCCGGTTTCGATTCTTTGGCAATGTGAGCTTCGGAGATGACGTGAGCTATTCCCAGCTCAAGTCTCTATATAGCGGAGTCGTGCTTGCATATGGAGCCGCATCCTCTCGTAAGCTATGGATCCCGGGAGAGGACCTACCAAATGTTATCCCGGAAAAGATTTTGTGGGCTATTACAACGGCCTCCCTCAAAACAAGAATCTTTCCCTGGACTTAACCTCCACAGATACAGCCGTGATTGTTGGCGTAGGCAACGTGGCCCTTGACATTGCTCGCATTCTCCTTTCCCCCATTAAGAGCTTAAAGAGCACGGATATATCCGAAGAAGCCCTAGAGGCCATTGCCAAGAGTCGAATACGCCGCGTATTCATTGTTGGCCGTCGTGGACCCCTTCAAGTCTCCTTTACCATCAAAGAACTTCGAGAAATGCTTCATCTGGAAGGCGTGCGCCCCTCCTTCAACGATACACATCTCTATTCACAAATCCAAGGCGTAATTGGAAGCCTTGTACGTCCGCGAAAGCGATTAACGGAGCTACTAGTCAAGTCTGCGCTGCAAACGGAGCCTACATCTAAACAGCGGCTTTATGGTCAAATGAGTCAAACAAGTCCTGGAATTTGCGGCTACTTCGTAGTCCAGTAGAGATCCATGGGACTGAGTCTCCCACAGGGATTTCCTTGAAGGTGAACGCTCTGGAAGGCAGTGAGTTTACCGAGGATCAAAGAGTCATGGAGACAGACGAAGTGGAGCGTATTGAGAGTGGGCTTGTCATTACGAGCATAGGCTACAAGAGCATCGCTCCACCTGAGGGGATTCCCTTTGATGAGAGACGCGGAATTATACCCAATGTGGATGGACGAGTGGATAATGATGGACTTTATGTTTCGGGCTGGCTTGGAACGGGCCCAAAGGCGTTATTGTGGACACCATGAATGAGGCCTTTAAAGTTGGTCGGAATATTATGAAGGATATTAATGAGGGGGGTCTGAATCCCTCCGTCGGAAGTACAAAAGAAGATATAACGAGTGTGCTTAAGGAAGGGTTTATATCCTGGAACGACTGGGAGAACATTGACTCCTTTGAAAGAGTCGCTCACAGGAAAAACCACGCTCTAAGTTGACTTCCGTCTCATCCATGCTGGATGCCGCAAAACGGACCTTTAAATCGTTGTAGTAGTGATGGAATTCATCCGACTCTTTGTTTCGATATACATACAGTTAATCCAGTGAAAATGCTTAAAATATAAAAGGAACACAATTGTATTGTATGTATTGTATGAATATTAGGTTTCAAATTCCACTTTTTATTAGATGCCATATGATTTTCTGATTGTCTTGGTTATGAATTCAAAGAGACAAAAATGTACTTTTTTTTTCAATCTCAGGTCAGTAAAAGAGTAACTCAATCCCATAGAAAGCCCATTCAGAGAAATATGTGATTGTGCCCAAAACAAACAGATCCTCTATAGAGACGCAAATGACGAAACCTTTCAATTATGAAATAGTATTACATGAGCTTGCTATTCATAAGCCTAATCGTCAGTTGATCTATATTTATTGGTTATTGAAGAAAATAACCTCTTTATGTTTTTGTATCTCTTATCTCCCAACCTCCACAGAAAAAACATCAAATATATCATTTTCTGATTATCCAAGGGTACAAAATTGAGAAGCATAAATATTTTTTCTTTTTTGGACCCCGTAAATGCCTGTCATATGTGTCGTTTCGAACAACACTAATGTATAATTGATTTGTGCTATGATACAATTCTACAAATAGGATTTGGAAAACAAATGTCTATAAATCGGATAACAAAAAGATTCAAAATGGCAAGAAATCGACTATATAGAAAATAGGTTACAGGTAGAGCTATGTACATGCTTCGTATTACAGTTACATCAACATTTCTAAATAAACTGTTTTTTAAATAACATAAATGTTGTTTGTTATCGTAAAGGACTACCACCCCCTGGACAACCACCCCGTTACTAATATTCTGATCCCTTAAAGTCACTCATGAAGTTAACATTGTTTTCTTTGCATTAGTGTTGAAAACTATGTTCCCATATCGGTCATATAAAACATATGGCCGATATTAGGAACATAGATTTTAAACACTAATTCAATTTTTTCATTAAGAAAACATAGTTGAATTCATAAGTGGATTTAAGAATAAGAAATATAGTAACGGGGGCGGTAGTCCTAAACTCGTTTGTTATAAAACAGTTAGATAATAGTTTATAGTTAATCTCATTTAAACCATTATTTTATGATTTAATTCACCCAAAGAGCCAATGGGGCAGGTATTTCAGTGGTCCAAATAAAAAAATCCTTTCCGATTTTTAACCCTTGGGAACCAGAAAATGATACTTTTAATGGTTTTTTGGGGGGGAATGGCATATCTTTTTACTGACTTGAGAAGAAAGAACAAATATTTAAAAAAGAGTGATTTTTAAGAGGTTTAAGACGTGCTTTCCAACAAAAAAAATTTGGTTTCGATAGCCGGGAATCAATATAATTTGTAAGGGGCAGTATAGAGGAGGTAACGTATTTTTTATTAGTCTCATATTTAAGTTGTTTGTTTTAACTTTGTATCTACTATTCAGTTCCTAGGATTGAGTGTTTTAAGCTATATAAATATATATTGTTTTTTGTATTTACCGCGAATAAATTTAATATTTATACTTTTAGAATATTGGTGCTTTATGTATTTGTCGAAATATATCTTCTTATGTTGAATTATATCGGCAATGATTGCAAATATCCTATAAATATTTGTGACAATCTACTTGTTTGCAATATTTTTGAGTATTTTCAATTGTTTTAAGTTTTGGCTAGTGTCAGATGTATAATCAATGTTACTGCTCAGCTAAGGTTTACATTGGAAAGGACTAAAAAAGTAGATAAATTCTTCATTTCATTCCTCAACGAATCCGGAATATTGGGCAAGGGATACAAAGAACCTGGGATAATTTCTTCACTTGTAAGTCTCTGATTGGTTCACTACTTTTCAGGAAAACAAGTTTGGTTGGTACTCACAGACGTAATTTAGATCTCCCTTCTCTCAAATATGTTTTATTACATAGTCATATTCCTATTTATTTAATTTTTGTTTGTTATGGTAAAAATAATTATACTTACCTTGACTACAAGGTCATTATAAGGCAGTCATGCTAATGAGTAGCTTTCATCGTGCGAATCGGACTCGGAAACAAGCAAAAGAAGCTAAAAAATAATTATTACTATGAAATTAAGTTTGGAGTGGACAGTGTGGATCAGATATATAGATTATATGCAACAAAAGTAGAAAAAGACGTTGGTCAGTGGCTGTATTTTGCAACAATTTAGATCTTGTGGAAGCAAAATATCTTTGAAGATACTCTTAACATAAATTTCTCTCGTCATCAATATTTACCAAATTCAGTTACATTATGATAAACAAATAATTTTATAAAAACTAGAAAAGCCTAGTAATTTCCCTTAAAAAAGGAATTTCCAAATCAGAATTGTGAAGAGATAAATATGGCAAACTAATTTTTTTACTAAATTTGAACGCCATAAAAATATTGTTTGTATTGTCGTTCTAGAGTTAAAGAATTGAACTAAAAATATTGCAAAATCCGTCTATAGTGACCACTCAAGGGAACCAAAGACTGTACACTATAGACAGATTTTATACATATAATCCAAATCAAATAACCCAAAAGTTATGTAGTAATTTCCCCCACCATTTAATTGTCATTCATGCCCTCAATTTCAATGTGACAGAAAATGTGAAAACTCAAACTGTAGGTAGGATCTCAAGGATGCTAAGTTAGTTTTTATATACATACAAAAATAAACGAAAAATCAAAGTTTTGCAAGTCATTTTTTAAAAAATACCCCAAAACTTTAATTTCTCATTCATTTTGTATGTATATAAAAATAATTTTGATTCCTTTAGAACTTATTTACCATTATCGTCTCTAGATTTTCTGTAGCATTGAAATTGAAGACTTGAGAGGTGATTGAATGGCGGACAAAAAATTACTACATAGCATTTGGGTCTGTTAAGAAGACACTTAACTTTTTGATTTCTTTCAACATTCACATCATGATCTCTATGCATTAAGGTGACATTCTAGGGAGTGCTCGACTCTCAAATCCGAAAAACGTTAAATAAGAATCACCCTATTATATATATATATATATATACATATATATGTAAGAATAAAGGTGAAATAAGAATCACCTTATTATATCTATATATAAATAAATATGTATATATATATAGTCATTGAAAGATCTGTTAGACAGTCTTCTATTTTTATAATAGGGAATCAACAAGATTGTAATTTAAAGGGAAAAAAAGAAACTGGTTTTTTTAGTATACTAGAGTAGTGATAAGTTTGTTTTGAGCTTATTAATGTGAATACAACAGCTTTTTAAATGGTATTAATAGTATTGGAAGTATTTTTTAAATGTATTGAAATATTTAACTGTCAACTTAAGCCGATATTTATATCATCCTAAAAAAGTTCTTAATGGTATTAAACTTAGAGAAAGTTATTTTATATATTTTCGTTGATTGAACTCCATCACACATTTTGAGTTATAAATATAGCACTTGCGTAAATATTTTTTATGAAATAATACTTAGGTTGCATAAAAGACTAGTTTTTTATATCCCCCCCCCCCCCCCTTCAAGATATGTATTCTCATTTGAAAACATTTAGCAGCCTCTAACTTATCTCCTTATAAATCAAGTCCTGATCGATGGGGATTGTAAGAGATAGCCTCTCTATTTATAATTAAAACCGCATAATGGCGACAATGATTCATACAACAAAGCATTAATTGCCTTATCTCATAGGTTTTTTTAAATAAAAGAGATGACGTCTTTATTTTGATAACCTTGCAAAGATATATCATTATTGTGAGCACCGTACAAAGACCAGAGATACTCTTACCATTTTAATTACAGCCCTGATCAACAGGGATTTAAAGAGATTATTAAATCCATATTTCATTATTTTTAAAGGCAATATATTGCTCAGATCAACAAATGCATTTTCTTCATAGAATAATAATTATAAGTGTATTTTGTTAAAACGCTTGTGTGATAATAAAAAAATGAGAAAAGGAAATGCAAGTAAACATAAAACGAAAGGAAATGATGGTTTCATCCAATAAAGTTCATGACGACCAGATGTAGAACGACATGAGCAAAGATAAAGTCAGCAAATCCTCTTTCCGGGCTGATGCTTGAGAAGTCCGCCTTGTTTTTGGGGTTGACTTGGAGCCGTAGGCAGACTCCAAGGATGAAGGATCCCACACAGGATATGAATCCCGAGAGGAATGCGTTGAAGGGAAATGTTCCCACGAGGAGGCAGTACAAGAACTGAAAGACGCCCGTGAAGAAGACGTAGGAGAGGTATCCGTCGATGATCTTGAGGTTCTTGGGGTGTTGGAGGAGTACTCCCCGAGGAACTTGGAGACCACGGTGCTCAGGGTTGGAGAGGAGGAGGATGAGGAAGAAGGGGCCATGGCGCAGCGGTGGGAGTCACTCGGAGTAGCTACTGACTTATTAAGAAGACGTGTCAAAAAATTCGGCTTTTTTCTTTTTCTTTCCTTTTTTCAATGGAAACAGAAAAAGAGAAAAGAAGTGAAAATCAATGAACTTCCACATTAACAATCACGCAACCTATTTTATTTCATCAATGTTTATAAGCTTAGCTGGGATAAAACAATTTGGATCCATGACATTACTTGGGTTTGTTACATTTCTATTAATATATAGTCTCCCTTATTTATAAAACTTTTATTTATTTCCTACATGATTTATCGTCTCAATTAATATCTTGTTTGAGCTGATAAAATCTCTTTGTTATATTAAGTATCATTTTTCATTTTAAATAAAATTAAAATTATTAGTGTTATATAAGCATAAGAGAGATTTTTTAAAGTAAAAATTCCCCTTAACAATTGAAACGTTTTGTTGAAATACACTCATTTTATCATTGATCCAAGTTTGGTTTCTCTCAGATTTAACATTATATATATTTATATATTGTCCAAAGTCAATGTGAAAGCATCGGTTATCCTGTATTTTTATCTTTTCGAATTTGGACCGTGAGACATCCAACTTATTTGCTATTATTGATCACATCTATATATCTAACCCTTATAGACCTTTGTATATATTTGATAACCTCAGACTAATTCTACAGCCAGATGATAAAGATGTCGAAACATCTCAGACTTATCAAAAATCTGACGTTCATTCAATTACATATTTTCAAAAAATATATGGGGTAGGTTGAGTGGTTCAGTTGATAAGGGTCCTTATAAGGTTTAATTAGTTCGTGACGTCAGAGTCAATAAAAGTATAATTTTGTTTATGTTTATAAAATATTCTAATCAAAACATGTGCAAATTTTAAAAGTTAAGGATTCATATTTGAGTGAATTTAAGGTCTTTTAATGGAAAACGAGAGATTCCTTCGAAATCCGGAGTTCAATACGGATCCTCCACTTCGACTCACGCCTAAAGACAGAGGTAAATTATCATCCTTTCAATCCTTATGCAAGCACTAAATCAAGTATCGAATGATTTTTTTTCTTCTTTCCTTGCAGAGGTCATCAAAGACGTTGTAAAGTCAACCAAGCTTCTTTCAGAGTTCTTGGTGGGTCCCCTAAAGGGATTTAGTAAGGAGGCGTCACTTCTCAAGAGTCTCATACGGCGCAACAAGCATCAGTTCGTGAATGATAAGGGCTTTAGGGATCTGCGCTTGGTGAGCCGTTCCCTAGATCGCCTTCAGGAAATCCGCCTGGAGTCTCTTCTGAAGAACCTCTATTCCGCCTGGCCCCCCACCTTTTCCATATTGGAGAAGCCATCCGAGTCTTTGGGGCTAGTGAGGCAGAGTGATCTCCGCATCGTTCTCATACGCATACATCAAACACTTCTTCTACTAGAGAAGATACGTGATGTATACACCCTGAATGCGGGGGAGAACTGCTTTAAACGCCTTGCCCTTGGACATCACTGGAGCCTTGCATTGGTATGGCTAGGGTCTGTCGCTCGGATTTGCTCCATTGTCTCGGAGCCACTCATGAATATCTTGAAGGAGTCCTATGTGCTCTAAGTAGCCTCTACCGTCTTAAAATCCTTCAAGATGAATTCCCTCATGAAGATCCACAACTGCCTCTTAGACTGCTCGAAAGTGAAAAACAACTCCTACGGGATAGCACACTGGATGACGGAGGTATTGGCTTAATTATGGTATTATGCCTTAGATATGGTATTTATTATCATATGTGGCCATTAAGGATTCATATTTCAGTTGTTCAATATATTTAGATGTATTTGTTGACCTAAAATGTAACATTTTTTGCACCATCAAATCACAGACAAATAGTCAATTTATCTATAAATCCAATCTTGAAAATGACACCTATTCCCTCACATAGTTTCTAACGAATATTTCAAGTTTCATTTCAACTCAATTACTAAATATTTAACATCCAAATATTTTTTGTGCTTCAACAGAGTTTTCATTGCAGATCTATGTTTTATTGGGGCACCCCCTTGGTAATATATGCATCCATTGAATGTAACACCAGCATGTTGACAATTTTTGTATGTTAACGTTGGTCTTTAATGAATGCCGTTTATTTTGACAATTTAACTAACATAAACAATTGAGCGTGACTTCCTTCAGTCACCAAACGACACATTAACAATAATATTTGTCACTTTTTATTTGTTCAAGGTAGTTTATTTCATTCTTTAATTAATATTGAAATGTCTTAAATCTTATTATTATTATAATTTGTGACGGTTCAAAAAAAAATACTGCAACATATTTTTGATGACGTAAGCGAGAAGAAACACATTAATGTCCTTCTTCCGACTTGCCGGTGTGACGTCATTAGAAATCACCAGTCATTAGAAAAGTCAGCTCTCTAGCCAATATGGAAGATCCTTGTTTTTCAATAGTCCTTGCGTTTGTTTAGTTATATTATTTCTGAATTTACTCATGAAAATGTATATAACACTCTAAATTCACCAAATTATGATGTTAAATATTTATTCATACACATCCAAAGGCTACACTTTTATTGTTGTTTTTAGTTAAGAAAAGGCGCCCAAATTGACTCAATATTCCATTATACAATCAGCCTTGCCTAATAATATTTTCCGTTGTCCCTGAGCCATGGATTCGGTCTTAAATCATGTTCCAATCTTTGATTAAAAAAGTATTACTTCTTTGGTTTTCATTAAGGATCCTTATTATCATTGTTCCTTTGATTTCTTGAAAAAACATACTCAGTGTTCAAACATGCCATTGCTCCATTTTCAGTCGTCCTTGAGCGTGAGCTGCCGTCCATAGCGGAGCCCATACTAAAACGCGGGAAACTCATATTCAAGACTTTTTCAACCCTCAAGACCCCTGAGTGTCTTCAAAAATGGATCCGGGAAGAAACGGAACAGCGCAAAGTGAATCGGAAGAAAGCTCTTAGCAAGCCCCTCTCAGCTGAGGTCTGGAGGAGTCTCAAGAAGGAAATGGGTACTCTGACACCCGGGAGGCACGGGAAAGACTCCTTCTCTATGTGTTGAATCCAGACACTGCCTCTAAGGACGGCTTTCCCTCCAACTGGAATGATATCCTTAAAAAAATTCGTTCGAAAAAATAAGAAAAAAAGATACCATTCTGTATTTAAAAATGCCTTTTTATTTTAAATGTAAAATTGTATGGCTATGTTTGAACTTTTAAAAAAATGGGGAAGGGAGGGCCTATTATGACTCATATGTATAACATATGATAATATTTAATTACGACTCCTTGCGGCTTTCGATATAAATATGACTCAAATTAACAATTTTTTTAAAATTATTATCCGTATTTCTATTATCTTCATTGAGTGCCCTAAAGTAGGTGAATCTGGACAAAAACAAAAAACCAGCTGCTCATAGCAAGGGATCGACAAAAATCCAAGCATAGTAGAATTCATATTATAAATTAATAGACTCAATAGCAAATTGGTTGCTAATTTTAATCATTCAATGGAACTATATGTAGTAAACAGGGATTGAATTTAATTTGCTATACGTAGGCTTATTTTTAAGATTTTTTCAAATGCAATATGATCATTCTTTTGTTGAATAATCTAATTGTGTATTCAAGGTGAATATTCTAATATGGTATATTTGATTCTGTTCATATATACAGATCTATTCTCTAATCTATGATGATATGGAATCTATTTTATTTTGCTTTTCGAGAGTCCCTTGTTATGAAAAAGTGTTCAAATTCTCCTTCAAATGACGTCCATTTTGAATTTGTATCTTTTATAAAATATGATGTCAATATAATGTGTTGAATAATTAAATAATTAATTATCTTATCACATTTATAAAATAAATTTATTTATAATGCCCTAAAATATACATTCAGTTATCTCTAGTTTTCTGTGAAAACTATCCTGTCATTGATACACCATTTTTTGTTAAAAATATTTAAAAAAATGAAATGTATTGTCTATTGAGTGTTCATAGGCCGTACTTTACATTGTTTCGGAAAGAACGCCTTAGAAATATATTTTTTATTTGTTATAAATATTGGTTATACAGTCGTCCCTTGCAAAGTTGCGACGGCCCGGATCCACTACACGACCACCGTGATATATATGAGGGTCGCGAGGTTGATATATATTGAAATTTAGAGAGATTTGACATCACCCGGCGCTTAAATCTACCGCCATTTTGCCTTGTACGTGCGTCTGAATACATGTACGCGGCCTGACCTTTTTTGGGGGGGGGACATCTTGCTTTTTCGAAGATCTACCAGTTTTTTGTGTGAAAATTCTGCCATTGAGTTAATAGGGGGACGTTTTGCCGTGAAAAAATGGGAGCCAAGCCGTCGTCGCGTAGTAAAAGAACTGCGAGATGTCGAGGGGCGAAGTAGCAAGGGCCGACTGTACTCAGATTTACTTTCATATAAAAAACATATATTTATGATAAATGAAAAATATATATTTCTATTTTAAGTTTGAGGCTTGTGAACGGAGTGCAATATATTTTTACTTTAATTGAAAGGGAGCGGAATATAGCTCAATGTGTTATACTCTCAATGTTGAGGGCGCAGGTTCGACCCCCGAGAGGGGAAGGTGCCATTTTGGACAGCTTCATAGATAAGATCCTAGGTTTGATAGATTAATTTGTATGCTAGTATGCCTATCTATATCCAGTCGGATGCAATTTTTTTAAACCAAATAGGCAAAAATAATTGATTGATAAATATTGTTTCCTCAAGGGTCATATAGCTTGTAGTCATGCTCTCAAGCTTGGCTCAAACAAACGATCTCTATCCTTTCCAAATATAAACAACCTTTTGATAGGTTTTGAGGGATTTTTTTTTTTGTTTATGTGGAAACATAGGGAAATAGACAGGCATGTCTAGAATATGGAAAAATTGTAGTAATGAGCTTCAAGGGAAAACATTTTTAAAGATTATTTTTCATAATTAATTTAATCATCAATTCATCACTAGCAGAAGCTGCGGTGTTCCGAACCTGAAGCGAAGCGTTTGGCAAACACAAAATGGTTTTTAAGTATTAGCATTGAGCTGTCTTACAAATAGAAAACATTTAGCGCTAAGATCAAAACATAATTTTGTCAAAAATGGAAAATAAACTGTTAAAAAAACACAGTGTCGGAACCCTTGGTATGGGCTTGGAACTGAAAATATAGATTTGCTGTCCAGCTTTGATCATCCAAACTGGACAGCAAACCGATTTTTTTTCATTTTTACCAAGTTGATCAATAGTAATATGGTTAGCCTGAAGAAAAAAAAATGCTTATACCTTAAATGATACGTATACCTGTGATGAACATAGGAAAATAAACTCAGGTATTAGATTCTGTATATATAATATTGTTCTATTTAAACGCAGAAACATAACCAATTATGTTATTGGCATATTTATCCCTCCTTAGCGGACTCATTAGCCTCGGTAATTATCTCATTTAGAGCCACTAGCATGCAATTAATTCCCCACAATCCCTAGCCAGCGGACTGGAGTGCTATGTCTGTAAGGATCAAGACGGAAACACTGCCAAGTGTTTGAAGACCATTAAGACCTGCGATCAGGAGCAGGATCGATGCTCTCCACAATCCGATGGGGAAGCTTTCCTTACTGGAACGAGGGAGCGGAGAAGCAGTATTATGTCTCTAAGCGATGCGCCACAAAGGATGAATGTGATCGGGAGATCAGCGATTTGATGCCGCTCTGTCACTACTTGTGGTACGAGGACTGGAAGTGCGCAGAGTGCTGCCAGGGAGATCGATGTAACTACTATGTAACGGTGAGGATTCATTTCATCAGTTTTAATTAAATGAATATGGAAATACGTGTGTAGGCATAAAAAGGAACAACAGACTAACTTAAGTACAGGCAAATCTGTCACTAACGGCCACTCAAGGGAGTAAAAAAGTAATCGTTGGATAGGTGGTTCCTACGCACAGACAGTTTTTTTTTCTTCCGCAGGGCAGCTATGGAATAGTGACCGCTTATAGACAGGATTGACTATATATATACATATATACTTGATGTCGTTCACGAAAAATTGTCGTTCATCGTTCGTTTTAAGATTGAATCGTTTGTCGTTCGTCATTCTCGAAAAAAATTGACGACTTTTTTTTAGAAAGGAATTTTTTTTCTCATCATTCTAAAAAAAGTGATTACATTTTTTTAGAAAGGACATTTTCCCCATGAAAAAGAAAATATTTGTCCTTTTTGGCGCCAAAAACGTCGAACGATAGGAATTTTTTGTTGTCGTTCATCGTTCGCCAAAGATTACAAATGAACGACAAATGAACAAGTCTGATACATATATATTAAGGGAGCGCGTTAGTTCAGTGGAATTCTGTTGTTCTCTCAATGTTAAGGGGCCAGGTTCGACTCCTCCCGAGAGAGGATGGTCATTTATGGTCAATCTCAAGAGTGTCCTAGGTTCAAAAGACTGATTCACCCGCTATTATGCTTTTTTATATCCAGTCGAAGGTTCTAATTTAATCAAACAAAAGAGGCAAAAAAAGAGATATCAACGTTATCAAAAATATTTTTTTGGCTATGCGATAATATTGCATATCATCCGTATGGAATTGAGTAAACATTCTCGCATCTAAATTATCTATCGAACTTAGAATCATATTAATAAGGTTAATCAATTTTGACCTTCCCCTTCGGGGAATAGAACTTGGGACCATAACGCTAAGAGTACAGCAGCACGCTCCACTAAGATCCACTTATCATAAGAATAGTTGACTTCACATTCTGTTACATTTTCTACGTGCATATATAGCCATTTAATTTTGAGATCCTTTTAAAATATGATTTCTTCATAAAATTATTTATTTTTCAACTTTTTTTTAAATCTCCTTTTTTATTTAGATGGTTATATAAAAGTATATATAAATAAAATAAACATTATAGTTATAATAAAATGTCTAAATTAAAGGCGTTACAATAAAAAATCCCATTAGCTGATTAATTAAAATGTTGCATTATTCTTTTCAAAATTTTAAAATATCTCTTTGACTTTGAAGGGTAAAACTTGATAACGTTCCCGGCACTGATCCACGAATCATCGGTGTCGGGTAGAATCTTGAAGGTGAAGGCGGTAGTCGGGCGGCAGCAGATATCATCACAGAACGAAGGATTTTGGAGTTTAAGCTTTCCCTTTTTGACAAACAACTCGCAATGCACTTTTACTTGTAATTGAGAGTTATCATTTTAAACCAGGCACTCATTATTCGACCACAAGCCTAACACTAACGGAGAATCGAAAATCCTTCCAACCACCATACTTCAGCATGTCTAATAACCATGTTTATAAAAAGTATAACAACACTAATCAAAGGCAAATAATTAGCAACATATTATTTAAACGGAATACCCAACTAAGATTATGAAAGTCGAAGAATCAGGACAATATTATTCAACACTCAAGATTTTGGGTGTTTCGTTGATTAAAAGCCCGTTCAGTTCACGAGGTTTTTTTAAATACAGAAACACTCCTTTAAATGATGAGTCTCTCTTTCTAACAGACTTGTTGACGTTCGTGAAAAATTGTTTTTCACCAAGTTATCGTTCGTCGTTAATTTTAAATTGAATTGTTCGTCGTTCATCATTCTGAAAAAAAATTGACGGTTTTTTTTGGAACGGAAATTTTTCTCGCCATTCTGAAAAATAAGTGATGGCGTTTTTTTAAAGGAATTTTTCTCATGAAAAAGAAAAGTGTTCGTCTTTTTTTTTGGCACCAAAACGAACAACGACGATAGGAAATTTTGGTTGTTGTTCGTCAAATTTTTTGTCGTTCATCGTTCGCGAACGATTACAAATTAACGAAAAATCAACAAGTCTGCTTTCTAAACACTTGGACAAATCCTATCTAGCCCTTTATAATTCCTTTATATATTACAGCTGGACGCCAGATCCTCATTCAATCCAAACAACGTCCTCATCCTTCTATCGCTATTGGGCTATCAAGCACTACTACACTCATAAAAGATTACTCACATTCCCCCTTCAACAATGGATTACATTTCTTTTAATTTCCTAGCTCCTTGAAACTAAAGCCATTCAATGCTGAAGATATTTATTAAATATCACAAGACTACAGACTGCTTTTTCTTCAACAAATGATTTTAGACGATGCACAATAGCCTGTTTAATTAGCATTTTATGCAAATATTTTGGAAAATATTCCTCCTCCTGCTATCAAAGACATCCCGCCTAAAACGAAAATATCTAATAAACTTTTCCGATTAAATGACTTTTGTTTAATTGAAAATGTAATGAACAGTATAATATTTCTTCCTAATTATAAAATATGTATTCTGTGATATACTTATTACTTTTTATAAAGCGCATATTATTTGACAAATTAACTATTTTTTTATTACGTGTAAATTTCTGATTATAGTTCTTATATATGTAATAAATCCTGATTTGTAAGTTACAAATCCCTCAACAACCATTATTTTTTTTTTAGTAGACTTTTCTCATTCAATTTTTTTCAATCAAGGTTCTTATATATGTAATCAATATTGATTTGTAGATTACAAAATCACTTCATGGCATTCTTAGTAGACCTCTCTGATCCAGTCTAATGCTTCCATGAGACTAGGCAGATGAACGCGTCGTAGAAAAGTAGCCACAAGCCTCAACTCATTGAGCTCTCCATCCTCCCTTTGAGCATAAGTGGCCTCACAGAGTAGCTTTGTCGTGAGGGTAAGAAGCCATTGAAGAACGACCTCCTCGTTGGGTCCCTTTTCCTCAGCAAACCAAGGACCAGGGGCCCACAAAAGAAGTTGCGCCACATTTCCCGCGAGGCGCGGGCCCATCCGAAGCCCTGGGTCCTCCGTTCCCAAGCCAAAAATGAGCTCCCGTATGACATTTGGAACGTGGGATGGGAGGTTGGAGGTCCCGCTGCGGAGATATGCCGGGTTGGGCGCACCAAATATCTCGTAGGCGATGTTCGAGACGGCCCAGAGGTCTGCCTTTCGGTAGTCCAGGGTGGAAAAGGACCCTGGGCGGGTCTTTTTGATTTCTGGAGCCATGAGAGCGGGATTGCCTCCTTATCTACGTCAAAGGAGTTGTAGGGAAGGGAGAGTCGACCTGTGGAGCAGCCAAAGTCTGTTATGACGACAGAGGGGAACTCCTCGGATTCAGATAACTCTAGGAGGATGTTGTCGGATTTGAGATCCCGATGAGAGACGTGATGGTTCGTCAAATGTATGATGGCTGTTCAAATATATAGAAAATACGGTTATGAAGGCTGATTCGAATAGATAGTCTTCCATGGTTATGGACAAAACTTATATATTATTAATAACTGCTTCATTTCTTTTTTTTTCTAACAAGACTTAGTTGATTTTTTCGTAAATACATATAAGCTATATAAAAATAAACATTATAGTTTAAAATTAAAACAATATAACATTTTCATAGAATAAACTTAAATAACTTCTTACCACAATGACAAACAAATCTTTAAGAATTAATATATAGCCATTTTTGATTGATTATAATTTAGAAGATTTAAAAATATTCATTTACTAATTTTTATTATAATAAGGCATTTTATGGAACACCAAGCATATCAAATTAAAGCTTGATATTTTTTCTTCATATTCATATGAATTTAATCATGTAAAACCTTTTAGTGAGGAACAGTGAGTCTCTAAGTAAACCCTTCATTTTTCGTACAAAATGACATATATTTTAAGTCTAAATGTTCCAGAGACGAAGTAAAAATTGAAATGAGTACTTTGATCTAAGCTCTATCAAATCATTCCTATTTACTTTTTCTATACTTCAGTCCTTGTATGTCAATAATGGCTCTGAATCGAAAAGTGCTGAAAATTTGAAATCCATTTTGCTCTGAATTTATCACTAACTTTGAAAAATGAATACCATATTCGGAATCAGTGGATAAAACTCTATAAGAATTAGTGAAAATTAGTCTGACCTAAATTTTTAAGTAGATTTTGTTGACCTGTGTTATTTACTTTATAAAAGAAGGAGGAAAACAAATATTGAATTATCTAGCAGTTTAAGTTATTTACAGAAATGTCTTAAGTATTTACATTAAAGAAATAAAAGGACATACTATAATGGTGTTTGGATATAACAAAGTATTTTTGTTGTGCAAATAGAAAATAAATATAACCTGCGTGTTGTTGTTTTTATCTCCTTGATGATCCAAGTATTGTTCGATTTTGTATATCCTTTAAATGTGTATATCTATTAGATATTTTCATTAACGCAATGCAGAAAACAGTGAATCGATATGCATCTTGATTTGCACGTCTAATGACCTATTTAACGAACAAATTTGGTTATACAAAAGGAAAAAAAAAAATTAAGATTATATAAAGCTTAAATATTTTAAATCTATTGGTATCATACACAGTGTGCTCTTGGGGTACCCAGTGGCTTTCATGATACCTGCACAGGCCAATTCAATAATAGTGTATCTTTGGATATTTTTCATGGTGTTATTGTTTTTTGATTTGTATCAAAATTGTAACTTTTCGATGGAGGCGACACAATAACTTTAATTCATGGCTATCAACTTGACTGCAATGCACTCCTTATTGATCTGGATGCAGTTAAAATCATCCTGATTTACCTGTTAGACCTATATATATATTAGGGCTGTCAACGAATATTCGTTGTTCGATTCGAATAGTATCCCAAAAAGCGAATTCGAACGTGAAAATTAATATTCGAATGTTAAAAACACTTTTACTTTTTTCTAAATAAAAAAACGTCGTCAATTTTTTGGAAATTTTTTCTAAAAAAACCGTTGTCACTTTCTTTGGAAAAAAATTCCATATAAAAAATTCGAATTCGTGATTTTTTTTAACGAATATTCGTATTTCATTTTTGAGCAATTTTGACAGCCCTAATATATATATATATAATTTTTGCGTGCTGTTTATGATGATTTAGCAATTGTTCGGCTTCGTAAATAAATATCTTTTAAAATGCATTTACTTATTGCAGTCATGGATTATAAGACATTTTAACCAACACCTTCCTGAGAAACAGAAACTTAAATTTCACCCATAGAGAATATAGGTTACTTGGCCATTCTATATTCACCCTTCAACCATTGGAAGACATTGGAAGCACGGAACCAGAAACCCCAATCGTACCTTCCAATAGTTGCGCCAGTATTCGAAGTGAGGTTCGAAGGGAAATCCCCCCACCCTCTTTCTGTCTTTCTAGAAAGTCCTTGAGGGATGCATCATATTTCTTCATGAGAAGAAATAGACTCATGTTCCTTCCGAAGCCGCTGGGATTGATCCGCAAGGGAAGAGCATCCGGATAGAGGCTCATGGAATCTGGAAGCACGGGGATCCGGTCCACAAACACTGTGTACATCTCCACAACGTTGGGATGACGGGGAAGACTCAGGGTTTCATTTTTGGACTCAGTTCTCCAGCTCAGGTAGTCCATGAAATAATCAATCTCCTTGGCATCCCTGCTCAGGTTTCGAGTTTGAGCTGGGAGGATCTCACTGAAGAGAAAGGGATCAGTAATTTGTTATGAGATTCATTAAATAATCGTATAAGAAAAAGTATTTAATAATTAGATGAGTTAACTCACTTTCTTAAATAACACAATATTTTTACTACGTAACATATCAATATAATCGTAATTACTCATTATATGCAACAGATGCTTAAAAAATTAACTTTACAATGATCATTATTAATAATAGATATATATTTTGTAAGATGTACTAAGTAGTAAAATTGATAAATCAAATGTAATAGTTTCGAAATTAAGAATGATATACTTGAAAAAGTAATAAAATTGGACAAAATCTATTGTAATAATGGCAAGTTGATCAAGGAAAGTACATAAAAGATACTTTAAGAAGCATTTAGGAATAATAAATTGATGATGTCATTCGTTAATACAGTGGAATAACTGTTAAAAGGAGACATGTACTAGCGCATCTAAATAATTATCAATAAAAGTTGATCCTTAAAGTCCAAGGGTCTATCTAGAGCATCCATTATGTATGGCGTTCGGCGGGTTAAGTTGAACTTCATGCATTATGATTCAATGGACCATTTGTTATCACGCTTATCTTTATTCTGTTCAAAATATTATCGAATAACTCACTGTATAAATCACAGAATTTATTTGGTGCAATAAAAGTGTGATCTCAAATTGATTTCAATTTCTTTTGTTTAGTTGCTATTTGTATTGAAAAACAAAATGATAAAATATAATAAATTAAGAAAAATAGAAGACGATGATGTGATTCAAACAAAAAGACTGATTTTAAATATTTACAAATTTTACAAAAGTGTAAAAAATAATTAAGAAATCGAAACAATTTATAAAATACTTTTTATTTTTATAATAAGATTGTTTAATTTGACCGGTTTTGATTTACTTCCGCTACATACCGGAACTTTGGCCGGGGCTCACGTTTTTTTTAAGGATACACAAAAAAATATTTTTATGGACTAATCACCAATGTCCAAACGCAATGGTGATCTATGATAAGTTAGGATCCGACAGCTTTTTTTAAAGGAGCGGACACCCTAAGAACTATTGAACGTCATGGTATGTCGTCTATATTGCCAAGAGAGCTGACATCTCACTTGCCGGAATGACGTCATTAAACCCACCGACAAGCGGGAAGAATGTCATTACAATATAATTCTGATGACGTCAAAAATAATAATATGATTACTGAGTTTTCACAAATTTAAAAAAACATTAAAATACTTTGTATTCCTACAATTTATATTAAAACAAATTTTTAAAAACCTTAAAAAAGACCTTTGAACTTACTTGGACATGGCTTTAAAGATGCTCAAGGCATTGCTCTCCGCATGGTAGTTAAACATCATTTTAAGGGCAAACGGGAAGCTCCTCTCACATTCGTCCTTCTTGAGCCGTGCATTGTACACGACCCCACTGGCTCCCTTGGCAATGGGGCCACCCAACTCCAAGTCCTCCAAACTCTCAACACTCTCCTCCAGAGCAACGTCTGACAACGAAGAAGTCGTCTTCAGAAGATCGGACTTCTGTGCAACCATCTTCCGGATCTCCCGGACAACTGAATGTATTTCATCCTTTCTGTTGGCCAGGCCAAGTGGGGAACGTTGTCCTCCGCATTCGCCGGCCTGAGATATTCCGATAAAGGCTAGAAGAGGAGAGCCCTTTCCAAAGATCTCCTTGATGGCTCGGCGATGAAGACCGCCTGCATTGAACTGAGATATAAAGTTGGAGGTCCACTTGGATGTTGGTGAGGAAAGAGGAGGAGATGAGACTCGTGGGCACTGGAATAAGATGAGTTGATCCAGAACTTATTATAATATTCAATCATAAATAATAAGAATGTTAAAATATTAAGAAATATAATTTGTCAATTATTTTTATAAAATTATGATATAACAAGGAAAAATACTACTCAATAACATTTGATTGGAATCAAAAGTTGAATGATAAATATATCATTCAATATATAAATATATATTAACAAATTGGTAATAATTAAAAATATAAATTTTAGTATCAATTACTTCCCATTACATTTTATATATTAATTTATCACATTTTAACAAGATTTAAAAATTATATATTTAATAAAAAATAAGAAAATAATCATCATTCCAAGGAAGTCTAATATTAATAAATCATTTTGTGTACTATTCGTTAAAATAAGACTGAAATAGGTGGCTAATATCTGCGTTATTGAAGGAAAAGAAAGGTTGTTCTAACGCTTATGTATGATTAGAATCATACATAATGTTAACCTTTCTTTGGAAAAATAACATGGGAATGAAAAGATATTAACAAATTTATTTATGCATTAGTTATAATAATCAAAACAATTCTTCAAAGATTAATATGAACTATAATATTGGACTTTCTTGTGATTTATTTGATCAAAGATGATTATAGACACAAGATAAGCCCCCCGATCTCTTTCATACTTCTTTTGGAGCCGTCGTTGCCGCTCCTCTGCCCCTTAAAACGAAGCCCGGTACTCTAAATCGCTTTAACAGCACGTTTGCAATCCGTATAAGAGGCCTCTGATGGGACTGAAGGAAGAACCATCCCTGATGAAGGCCTCGAATGTATTGGATCCCACCACCAGGACCCTTTGTGAGCTGAAGCCGAAGGGCCGAGGCAACCCTTGCGCTAAATAATGTACTCGACTTGAACACCACTTTGGCGAAGACGGACGCTAGTGTCAATCTGAGATGAAGGGCAGCTGTTCCTTTCTTCTTTCTTAAAGGGACAAGTTCTAAGAAGGAGTTAGAGGAGAAAAGATCAATGTATTTGAGGTGACGTCAGTGGTTTAAGCTTCTACACAGTGAAGAAAATCAAATCAAAGCAAATGATCTTGAGTATGAATTCTAAGATATTTTGATGGATTTTTACGTATTTCTCATCGTGTGATAGATTCATAGAACTGGGATAAATAATCAGGATCAATGACAAAGTCATGGTCAAAAGCTCTGAAAATTGTCTGAAAATCTCCTCAATAAATGACAGGCTTCGTTGATAACTTTGGCTGTGTCATTGATCCCGATTTTTTAAAATCCCAACCACCGACTTAATTAATAAATGGATACTCAACAGAGAAGACAAATTATCTCCACTCAAAGAACTATTTGAATACAATCAAGGAGTTAAAATGGCTGCCTTACTTGGGGTAATAATCAAGGAGAATATTTCTTTGGGTAACAATGCAGTGTTCTTGAGAATAGAAAAAAAAATCCTGCATGTAATGTCCAGTGATGTCATTCAATTTCTGTTTCATAAAAAAGTAGTCCCTTAAAATGACGTCACTGGTACTACTATTCGTCATTATTCCTTTTTCTATCCCTTATAAATTATATAACCCAATGACGTCATACATTGAACTCATTAGCGCTCTCTTTGTCCATCCACCTTATTATTTCTTCAAATCTTGACTGCAACTTGACAAGAAAAAGGGAGGAAATTTATACGCAGTGATTGTGACATTCTTTAAAGCAAAAGAGGCTTATAAAAGGAGACAACTTTTTCTCTCTTATTAAAACGTAGACTTAGTAACAGAATGAAGAATAAAAAACAACAACGAATACTTGTCAATGCATGTATTTATTTTTAAAATTGTAATATAGTTTACAGGTTTTTATAATCCATTATTTTGATATGAATGTTTTTTTTAAATATTACTCAACACTAAACTTGATTTCCTGAGTGGAAAGGTCCTTCAAATTGAGTAAAACCATGCTTCCACTCAGGAAAAGTCCGGTAGACTCAATAGAAGACTTTCTTCCACAGTCCTTGATGACAAGGCTGACGCACCCTCACCCCCACTAAAGAGAACATGAGGTCGATTCTCCATAATGAGAGGGTCACGATCTTTATAGGGAAAGCATCCCAGGGTATCTGGAGAAGTTGGAGCTATGTGGGCCCATAGAAGGAGCCTCTCCATGATGTCCAGAGGGTCAGAGAGGGAAGAGTTCTTGGCTATGTCACTTAAATTCCCCCCAGAGGTTCCATGAATAAGTGTATCCTCTAATTTAAAGTAGTACGGATTTGTAACGGTTTGTAGCGTGGAGACATAGGCGGCCGCTCGGGGGAAAAGACACTTGTGCAGCGGCTGTTGGGGTAGGGAGGCATTGCTTAGGGACTCTTCAGGGAGAATATCCACCTTGAGGGACTTGACGAGTTGAAGAAGGGCGTTTCGAGGAGGCGAACGCTTTCAAATGTTCTTCCTGGCTGACTCCACTCTGAATGAGTCCCCCTGCAATGATGAGTCGCTCAATAGAGGCATTCCGCTCCTGGTCCTTGGGACATCCCTCAAAGCCGGAAATCCAGTCGATGGCGAGCTGTAGGAGCTCTAAGCAGCGAGATGGGTTGCCTGGGGCGATTCGTATGTTGGAGAGGAAGGCGATGTAGAGGCTTTTGGTAGGGGTATAGCGCATAATCCGCTGGCTTGCCGGGTAGAAGATCTTTTCAACGGTGAACTTTCCGCTTTGGCTTTGCCGACCATAGACGCCTAAAATGATTCCCGTGACAAGTGTCTCTTTGTGATTCCATCTCCAACGAGTTTGATTCTTTGCTCTTCGTCTTCCAGGATGAGTTCGTCTTCCGAGGAAGTGTAGTTCCCTCGCGAGGGCTGCTCTTCGCCTTCCAGCTGCCGGAGGATGTTGGGCTTGTTCTTTTGGAGCTTGTAAAGGGTTCCGATGAGAAGAACGGTATCCGTGACTCCGGAGCTCAGCTCGCTTAGGCGCTTAATGGGAGCTTTTGGACCCAGGGAGCTCCGTGCAGAGGCCTCCACGAGGGGTTTGAGGGCTGCGAAACGGGAGCGGTAGACGTGGTAGTACTGGATACTGTAGTTCTTTCCAGAAGGATGCAAGAACCGCTCAGAGAGGTTACTATAGTCCTTGCCAAGGAAACGGTCGAAGTGAACCTCGGCGCGGATGGTGCCGGACATCGGAGCGCTTAATAAGGAGTCGCTCACAACCGTCATTGCGAACAAATCCAAGGGTTTTGAGAAGGAGTAGAACTCTGGATGAAGTGTACGTCTTAAAAGGAGATTTCAAATGTTATAAAATCCGGAAACCCTTGTGACGTCAAATGAAAAAAGAAGAGATAAGGAAGATGGCAATAGCTATAAGAAGTAGCAAAATATAATTTCATGACATGACGTCAGTGGTCTTTACTCCCATGAGCACCAAAGAACTACCTTTGAGCTGAAAATTTAGTCATAATATTTAAACAATTAGCTATTATAATAGTGTGTGCATTTCACTTTCAATTTTAACTATTATATATTATTCATGAATTATTAAGACATAATATAAAAAGCCAATGACGTCATCAATTATATTTTTTAAGAGTTCTCCAGCCCCTTTCTACTTTTTGTTGTCCCTTGCAAAAAATGGTTTAAGGATACAAAATGTGTTATAGTTTTCATCAATATCTTTGAAACCCCATAGAGATACATATATGTGAATCGGTGTCCAGAAGAAATGGACCAGGAAAATATGGACCAGAAATATGGACTAGGAAATATGGACCAGGAAGGAATGGACCAAGGTAGAAAAGGAAAATGATGACTCATGGAAGAAATGGACCAAAAAACGTAGGTAGGCAAGTTTGTGAGTGAAATATATCTAAGTATTGTACAAATACTATTTCTCATATAAACTGAGGGAGGCGACTGACTCGACGGGGCCCAAGGCATTGTCTGTATGTGTTGAGACCGGATTGCAAATATTGAATACTCAACTCGGATCATTGGAGGCTCTCTCAATTTATTATTGTTGACTGTGACGTCACCCTTCACTCTATCTCTTCAAATATTCCTTTATAACAATCGCGCCCGAAATTAGGCATATATTTCTTCTTCTTTATGTATTTACTTTTTGAGTGCTTCTAATATCGGTATGTTCGATATTTAAGACAATGCGTATTATTGACCATAATTTGGGGATTTTGAACTACAATTGACACAAGAAGAGATTATTTATCTAAAATTGCAAAAATAAAATCATTTTATGTCATTATTTATTCAGTTTATATTAGAAATAGTATTTGTACAATACTTAGATATATTCCACTCAAAAACTTGCCTACTTATGTATTTGGTCCATTTCTTCCATGAATCATCATTTTCCTTTTCTATCTTGGTCCATTCCTTCCTGGTCCATTCTTTCCTGGTCCATATTTTCCTAGTCCATATTTTCCTGGTCCATTTCTTCCTAATATCATGTGAATCTCTATGTGAAAATCATCAGAAGCATACTGAGTGCCTAAGTTTATAGGTTGTTCTGTTTAATTCCTTCAGTGTATATATTCATTTGCTATTAAATATAAGAATGATATGTAAAAAATAAATATTAAAGCAGTACAGCAGTATATTTTTTTACCGATACAAATATTTTTAAAAGTTAGACAAGATCCTATACTACCGCTAACAATTGCATCTTTATTGGCGATCAGTAGCGGTAGATTAAAAGTAGTGCATTAGGGTACGAATTTTAGGTTCATTAGGGTACGAATTTTAGTCTTTAAATGGGAACTAATTATAAACTAGAATGTTTATTTATGTTTTAATTTAAAAAGCACAATTTTCCTATTTTACTATTTATTTAAGTATGTTACTTTTTGTCACTTAGATAAATAAAGGCCTTGCTGATGAAGAAAAAAAAGTAGTGATGGGCAAAACAACTCTTAAAAAATATTTGAATCTGTGACTCTCGTTCCCTTAAAAAGATTCCTTCAATACCGTAGCATTTTGTCCAAAGGAGAATGACTCATAAATGAAGGAATAATTATTTAATATGACTCCTTTGAAAGATTCCTTCATCATAAGCAATTTATCTTTAAATGGTAATAAAGTTGGATTTTTATTAAAATCTTGAAATGCCGCCTCCGGAGGATAAATGGGCCATCACTCTGACGATAATAGGACATAGAAAAAAAGACAATTGAGTAGCTAAGTAAATAATATGTTATTTTTTTGGGAGAATGACCATAATAACATCCTTACTAAAGAGACACAGCTTGATATCGAAGGTAGATTTTAAAAGCCTAATTCAAGCTCTAATTGCCCAAAATATATATTTGCTTAAGAAAATCGGACATGTTTTATTATAAAACAACATATTAAATATATAGAAAAAGGTACGATTAGGCCACCATTATCGATCGTACTAAAATATACATATATATCTCTATACCTGCTTTTCAAAAAATAATAATATTGGAGATTACATCCTCGTCAGAGGGGTGACTCTATTCGCTATGAAGCTATCCCTGGGTCGCTATAGATCCATTCTTTCAACTCAATACGCTTTCTTAATCACGGATCTTCTCATCAATACGTTTTGCGAATATTTCGCTTTGAAAGTGTTATTCTTCTTGTGATTTTCGTGTAAGATAATTATCTGAGACTATGGATTAGGGAGAATATTAGAGTTACTCTGTGCTGGAAGGCTAATTTATTTATACGCTATAAGATGCCACATAGCAGTGCACTGGATCATTTTTTTTGCTGACGAATTGAAACGGAGTAAAAATAAAATAAATAACGTTCATAGGATTCACGTAAAGGCTATTAGTTTGTACTCCTTTCACGAGCCATGAATGGTATTCTATATTGGATTACACCGATAAAATATTATTTTTCGTTTCTTGCTCATAATTTAGAATATTCTGTTCTTCGTTTTGCTTATTGAATGTTCCCTTCCCCGCTACATTCTAGGTTCCATTCGTAAGACTAAGTAGTGCTGGGAGACAAATCCCAGTCCAAAAACATCATAATTAAAATCATGTTTAATATTGCCCATGTACAAACATTTAAATTTCATTGAATTAAAACCAGATTATAATTTTTTTTACCAAAGTTGTTCGTTTACATCCTTGTGGATAAAAATTAGGATTTAATATTGAACTTAAGGATTTCTAAATATATATATTTAACTTAGTATGGTTGATATATTTTTTCATAACAATAGGATTTTTAAACATAAATAAAATAAAATATAAATATTTTCCTCTATATAATTAGTGTTGTCTTTGTTTTCTTCTTTACTTTAGGATTCAAGATGTCTGCCTCATATTTTCTTTGATCATCATATTCCTATCATTCTTTTCTACCTATGTCTTCAAGTAAGTAAGCTACCCCTATATATATATATATATATATATATATATATATATATATATATAGATATATATATATATATATATATATATATATATATATATATATATGAACCATTAAATAATATGGTTTCCTAGATATTGAATCAAATTCAGACTAGAAAATATTGATCGCTTGTATCACTTCTACATTGAGCATCCATTTATAAGTCATGTAATCGTAATTTAAAACATTAAAAAGTATTTACATATAAGTGATTTAAAAAATCTAAACCTGGTCCAAAGCTGTACATTTATTTGAGAAGTGTCCATTCATGACAACGTTTAATTATTTATTAGATATCATAACTGAACAGTTTAAATAGATGTTATTATCTATAATCCTCATGTTTTAGTTTTATACCATTGTGTATTTTTGATATTTTATAAGTATTTTCTTTTAAATAGCAGCCGCAGAGTCCAATATCCCTTCTCGCCACTTTTGAATATTAGGTTCAAATACCTAGCTGAAGTCTGTGTTTTGTAATGTTTGACTAGATATTAGGAAGAATAGGCCAATCAAAATACGGCTTTAGAAGAAATGAACTTTATTGATGTTATAAGAGAGGATTTATTTTGGTCATTTTTTTTTTCATGTGTCATCATTTTCCTTTTATATCTTGGGTCATTAATTTCTGAGTCATTTTTTCTTGGGCCACTTCGTCCTAGGCTGTATTTGCCCGGGCCATTTCATCCTAATATCACGATAAATATATAATCCCTTTAACGATAAGATGTTCAAAAGAAGTCGAAAAGAAAACAAAATTGAATTGCAACCTGAATAAGATGCTTTTTGTTGAGCTTGCGATAATTGCCATAAAAGTATCAAGCAAATTACAAAAAGTGAATCGCTATTCATTCACTTAAACTCCTTCAAATCGATACGGGACATTGATTTTATCCATTTAAATCTTTAATCTCAATCACGAACTGCTTTTTTTAATTTTTCTTCTTAATATTTATTTTTTATTAACTAAATCACATAACTCTTTAAACTCCTCTTTCCGTCACAAAAATGATTTGGAGGTTCGAAAACAGATTTCCTCAATCAACAACATCAGGCAAAGGTTCAGTTTCAGAGAGCCAAAATATCGACACATCAATTGACAATCCTTCACATTCATTTATACTTACTTTTATCCTAAGAGTCAATTCTATTGAACGTATTCTTAGGCCGGTCTGGTTGGTGTACTTTTTAAAGAGTTCAAAACCCCGATATTCGTTGCCATCCTCTACATAATCCTCTCCATCAGTTTTCACATATGGAGCCTCAACGTCCGATGGTACAATCCCGTTTCCTTTTGGTGGACGGATGGACTTCTCGCACTCTTTGTGATACAGAGATCAAGTAAGTTAATGTTTTAAAGAATTATCCACTAGTTGCCGATATAATGAGTGAACAACAATAATTATTATTTGCTAATTTCAAAGTCCCTATTGATTTAAAAAAGTATTCACTCATCACAGATCATCGCTAGTCCTCTAAAATGCGAAATAAATATGTAAAATTACAATTCCCTTGGAAACAAATAACAATGTGGATATCGATTGGTTTCAAAACAAGCTAAGCCTTTTTCGATTGTGAGAAACTTGCTCCTCTGTTTGCTACAGCGGACCATAGAGATAAAAATATAGAGAGCTTATTCCCTTCAATAGCAGAGAAACATCGTTCAGCTGTATTTTTGTGTCCAATATAAACAAAATACTTTGTACTACGTCATAGTAAGCTGATCATAGAGATAGAAATATTCGTTTATATTGGGCCCAATGACGTATTTCTTTGAAGAATCCAATAAGCCCTCTATGTCCTAATATCTCTGTTTGCTACTGTGGACGATGTTTTAAGCTAATTTTTAAAAACCAATATTATCAACGGGATGATCAGGAAAGCACATCTCATTCTCTACTCAAAAAGATTGGCTTCAAAGTGTGAATTCAGTGGTGCTTTACAACTGTTAGACTTCATCTAAAGACCTTTAAAGTTATTTAATGACATGACAATTACAACATTTTTTGTCATGTATTTTTTTTGTTTTGTCTTTTGAACTACTATTAATTGTTTTCTTATTTCGTTGTTTTGCAGGCGATGTACATGTTTATAATAGTATCGTTTATGCTATCCCAAGTGCATATACCCACCTCTATGATTGTATAATTTATCTCTTGTGTCAGTTGATTATTTATAGTTAATCATTGTACACGGTTATCGCAATTTTTAAAGCTAATGCATAAGCCACTGACTTCCAGTAGAATCAAAACCTTATTTCATACTTCCTTTATTCTTTTCAGCATCAGCTCTGTACTATTATTATTACAAGCGAACAGCCCTTCAAATCACGAATCCAAGTTTTATGATGATTCCTCATGGATTCAAGGTGAATGGGGATTAAAAACTGTTGAGCGTCGCGTCTTAAAACCCCAGTATGTTATAGTATGTGTCTTATATGTTTTGATAAATAAATAAAAATATATTATTATATGATCATGCGTTTTAAAATACTGAATTTAATTTGGTTGTGATCAAATGAACCTTTCATGAGGAAAAATTGAATACCAGAGCTGCAACTACTGAATATAAATCGGTATTTATAACTGGAAGCGTTGTTACCTGGTGTGAAGAAGTTGAACTTTGCAAAATAAAAAAGCAACTCTGGAGCTGAAAGCGCATTTAATGTCGGACAACGTATAACAAAAGACAATTACGGAAATAATTTGTTTGCTAACGCCTTCAATTTCCTTCAAAATCTGAGTGCATAAAGGATTTATATAAAAATTATCTGTATTAAATTCCAAATAATCTCTAAAAATTATAACAAATGATGTACCTAATTATTTTGTTATAAATTGTCCGATACTAAATGCATATGAAGAAGTCACAGAGCAGATACATAAATAAATTTATTTTTCTATCTTATCTAGCGCACCGATCGATATTCGGTAGATAAATAATCAAATCTACCGAGTACCGAATCGGCGATACCGAATCCCAGCTCTGCAAATAATATATAAAAGTGAGGGTAATGAATGAAATTATTGGGATTCCTGTTTCAATGTATTATTCTATATATTGTGACGTCAGGATAGCTAAGTAATTCTTGTCGTTGACCCATGATCAATTTTTATTTCAATGAATACTAGAGTACACTAGATTTCATAACCGATTGACTCATCGCTTGACTTAGTTGATCCTAGAGATTTAAAGCACCTTGAATGCTTTAATTAATCACATAGAGTGACGATGATGGTAGTGCTGAAACCAGGGTACTTGTTACAGACTTAATATTTTTTTTATCATGAAATCTAAAGTTTCACACTCTATTTCATTTTTTCTGTTACTGAATACCCAGAGTTTCATCGCCATTTGTGAGTCAATTAACGTTTCTTTCATTGAAAAAGTCATAAAAAGCTTATTATCAATATATGTGTTATTTTGTTAAAATGAGCTTATTGTTTAACATTTAAAAATGACGTTGTCATAGCACATCCTGAATTAAAAGTAAGAATCTCATTAACCCAAAGGAAAGAGTATTTTATAATAGTTCATATTTTATCACTCAGTGTTAAACCTTTCTCTATTAGGATGAACTGACATCCTGGCCAGAAATGATGAAGGACTCTTCCTTCACAACTTAGTTTTTCTCTGCAGTTCATTCAGATGATGAAAATATTTGCCAGGTATGTCAAATTTTTACACTAATCATCACTTGCGTGTAACTAGTGCTGTGTGGCCCTTATCTAGGACCGAGGACTGCAGTCTGGTCCGATCAAATTCAGTCCAATCCTTATTGTCAGTCCTTAAAAAAGAAAAAACCCGTCATAACTTACGTCCTGTTGTCAACATCTCTTAATGCTATGAAAAGGAAAAGTCTTTTTTTATAAGGAAAGTAACATCTTCTATGAGCTCATAATAGAATATATACTTATAATATTAGAAGTTAGAACGTATTAAATAAATATTATTTCAGCATTTTATGGAAAATTAAAAGGAATGACAAAATACAATCTCAAGAACCGACGGTCCTAAGACTGGACTGGACCGAATAAATGAGACCGACACAACACTAAATGCAACTGTGCGAAATCAGACCCTTAATTTGTCAAATACGCTTTGAATTCCTTTAGCAGCTCATACACACGGGTACATCTTGTTCCACAACAACCATCGGGCCTTCATGTGAAGCAGCAAGGCTTTATGATCCGCTCCCACTACTTGATCAAAAGTATAATAATGTTAAACGTTAGTTTATTTAAAAAAGTATCATTGATCCATTCTAAAATGAAGATTTTATGTAAAAGAACCTTTCTAATAATCCTCCTGGCCTCTACTTCATTCGTTTGGCAATCGGTAGGAAACGCTTGTCCTCGCAATATTCTTGGTCTCCCCCCCCCCCTTGAATGAATTAAGTATGTCAACATAAGTTCAAGGACAGGAAAGTATGTATATGGATTAGATTTGTAGAGTAGAAATGCCCGCAAGACATTGCTTTGTAAGAGCAAGCGACGCATTTATCATGGAAATCGGCTCCAGGACTTTTGTTAGACAGCCATTTCTTAGACGGACACTTCTTAGACGGACATTTCTTAGACACGGACACTTCTTAGACAGCCATTACTTAGACAGACATTTCTTAGACACGGACACTTCTTAGACAGGACATTTCTTAGACACCCATTAAAAATGTACTCACAATTAAAATAGGCCCTCGGGTTCCGCCGAACACAATCGGGTGTTTTGGGGTTACAAATCCCCCGCCAATGGGACCTCGGGCTCTGCCAAACCTAATCGGGGTGTTTTGGGGTTACATATCCCCCGCCAATGGGCCCTCGGGTTCCACCGAAAACAATTATTATATTTTGGGTTACAAATCCCCGCCAATGGGCCCTCGGGTTCCACCGAACACACTCGGGGTGTTTTGGGGTTAAAAATCCACCGCCAATGGGCCCTCAGGTTCCGCCGAACACAATCGGGGTGTTTTGGGTTACTAATCCCCCGCCAATGGGACCTCGGGTTCCGCCAAACCTAATCGGGGTGTTTTGGGGTTACATATCCCCCGCCAATGGGCCCTTGGGTTCCACCAAACCTAATCGGGGTGTTTTGGGTTACAAACCCACCGCCAATGGGCCTTCGGGTTCCGCCGAACACACTCGGGGTGTTTTGGGGTTACAAACCCACCGCCAATGGGCCCTCGGGTTCCGCCGAACACACGCAGGTGTTTTGGGGTTACAAATTCCCCGCCAATGGGCCCTCAGGTTCCGCCGAAAACAATCGGGGTGTTTTGGGGTTACAAATCCCCCGCCAATGGGCCATCGGGTTCCGCCGAACACAATTGGGCTGTTTTGGGGTTACAAATCCCCCGCCAATGGGCCCTCGGGTTCTGCCGAAAACAATCATAGTGTTTCGGGGTTACAAATCCTCCGCCAATGGGCCCTCAGGTTCCGCCAAACACAATCGGGCTGTTTTCGAGTTACAAATCCCATAAGAAATGTCTCATAACATACCGCCAATGAACCCTTAGATTTTTATCTTGCGACTATGAGTGTTTTAAACAAGCTCCAAACAAAATATCGGGATATGCCAAGTGTATATACAACATATTGAGTTTTAAAACCTAATCCCACGTCAATTTCCCTAATTATACCTAATTCAAACCCACCGCTTAAAGAATCTGGGGTCTTATCTGTGTTATACATTATTTGGGTCTTTTTAAGTATGGATGAATGATCAGTTGGATTTTATTTCCATGGGGTAATTAATTTTTAGCCGTTAATTATTAATAATTGTGACTGAGGAATCAAAAATTCTAATTGTGCAATTGATGCTGCTGGCATTCATTTATGTTGAACATTTTTGCGAATATGTTTTTTACTGCACTACCACATACAAGAGTATAATTGCCTAGCATAGCCTAAAAATATAGTTTTCGTTTTCTTGTTTCTTTAAAATGGCTTTACGCTTGCGAGGAATAAATGAATAAATTTTTGTTTGTCACACATAACTTTATTTTATACATTTATACATTGTAAGTAATACGTTCAAGGTAAGAGAGAATAGGAGTTTGAGGTGTGTAATGGTCCACAATGCCTCTGAGACGTTGTTGCATAACTGCATATTTTTTTCTCTTTTCCGGAAGAACCCGTCCAGACCGATACTGTGTCAGTCGGGCTTCTTGATACTTTTGCTCATCGCAAAGAAAGCCAAGGAATGACCACATATCCGTCTGGAATCCCCTATGCCATCCTTCAACACAGTTGTTGGTTTTGGGGAGGTTCAATCGGATGGTCTGGTATACGTTCCACATTTCTCGGGGAAACCTTGGTGCACGGATTACTCCATGAACATCTCGGGCACCAATCCAAGTGCTTTCAACGTAACGCAAAATGCCTCGGGTACTCTGAAAAATAACGTTAATAAAATTGTAATTAGTTATATAGTCTTAATTTTGATTGAACTTACTTCTGGGAGAAGCTCGGCATTTCGAAACTCTTCAAAAGCCTCTTCTACTCGATTGACGGGCACACACGCCAGAGCACCAAGCATATTGATATGCTTCCTGAATGATCCATCGGTCTCGTACAGACCTTTCCAGCCTCTCTCCTGTACCTCACGAAGAATACACTGCTTAAAGTGAAAAAAACATCCTTGATGAGAGGTTGTTGGGAAAATCTCTCCAACAGCTCGAATCATCGCCTGCTCGTAGTCCGTCGTGAATGTCGTGGGTGAAAATCCCCTCACTGCCTCCTTGAGCACGTCAAGCATTGCACGATAGGCGTCTACTGTTTTATTTGGAAGCAGTGCAAAAACCAGAGGGACGGATGACGTACCAATGAGGCCATGAATGGTGTACAGCTGTGCAAACATCGGTGGTGTAACCTTAAATGTGCCATCAGCATACCAGTGATTGCATTGGCGCAGAAATGAGATGTTGTTTTGTGTGGCAAAAATAATAATTCGCATATTATCTCCACCCGAATCAAAGTAAAGGAACTGCTCTTGATCAGGTTTTAGAAGAGTGAGTTCGGGAGGAATAACGAGGTCTCCTCGTGTAGCAGGTAGTGCGGGCGCATTGTAGGCGTTTGTCCGCTGCCTTCTCACATTTCGCTTCATATTATCGATGCCAGTAAGTTCAGTTACAGAAGTTCGATGACAGTTGCTGAGGGAAGTTGAGACGATTGTCTTGGGCTTGAGCCGAGTGTTGAGGGCCAGTTGCCGGGCAGTCGCCTTGGCTCGTTCAGCTTCTACCTTATCCATATTTCCAAAATGGTTGTGGTTGTCAACACAGTGCTAAAAAATAAGAATTGTTAAAGATAAACCGCTTTTTACATACCAAGTGTAACGAGATACCTTTTCTAAATCATCCTCTCGTGTAACGGCGGTAGCTCGACAGTTATCCTCTGAGCATCTCCAATACCTCTTTTCCCCTCTTGTCTTGTTCCGATAAAATACGAAGGAACCAATTATGAGAATTGGTCGGTTTTTCGAGGAATTAATAAAGTGGTGGTTCATTGTTGAAATTTAAAAAAAATTGATATTTAATAGTTGAAGGACACTTGAGTACAGAAGCATTTCAAGGGGAAAATGAATAAAAAAGGGGTGATTGAGACGCGTCTGAAAAAATAAATCTTGGCGCCATGAATTATAATTTGAAAAGTACTCAGATATTCAAATCATGGGAAAATGAATCAAAAGTTATTCATGCCTTTAAAATGAATTTGTTACTTTTCATAATGATGTTCTTAGTTTCAATTCTTAATTTTTTTAAATAATGGTATAATTGAATACATGAGACATATTTTTGACATTACTTTTATATATGCGTCAAAAAGTAAAAGAGCTCCGTGGCAACGTGGATAAGACTCCAATTTGCCTAATAATGTCCAGCAGAACCCGCAGGTTCATGAGGACTCACTGAAAGTGGATTTGCAACCCCAAATTTGCCTTACTTGTGTCTGGCAGAACCCGAGGACCCATTGGCGGGGAAGTTGTAACCCCAAAACACCCCGATTGTGTTTGGCAGAACCCGAGGGCCCATTGGCGGAGGATTTGTAACCCAAAAACAGCTCGATTGTGTTTGGCGGAATCCGAGCGCCCATTGGCAGGGAACTTGTAACCCGAAAATATAATAATTGTGTTCGGCGGAACGAGAGGGCCCATTGGCGGGGGATTTGTAACCCCAAAACACCCCGATTGGGTTTGGCGGAATCCAAGGGCCCATTGGCGGGGGATTTGTAACCCCAAAACACCCGATTGTGTTTGGCGGAACCCAAGGGCCCATTGGCGGGGATTTGTAACCCCAAAACACCCCGATTGTGTTCGGCGGAACCCGAGGGCCCATTGGCGGGGATTTGTAACCCCAAAACACCCCGATTGGGTTTGGCGGAACCAAGGGCCCATTGGCGGGGGATTTGTAACCCCAAAACACCCCGATTGGGTTCGGCGGAACCTGAGGGCCCATTGGCGGTGGATTTGTAACCCCAAAACACCCCGATTGGTTTGGCGGAACCCAAGGGCCCATTGGCGGGGGATTTGTAACCCCAAAACACCCCGATTGTGTTCGGCGGAACCGAGGGCCCATTGGCGGTGGATTTGTAACCCCAAAACACCCCGATTGTGTTTGGCGGAACATGAGGGCCCATTGGCGGTGGATTTGTAACCCCAAACACCCCGATTGAGTTTGGCGGAACCCAAGGGCCCATTGACGGTGGATTTGTAATCCCAAAAACCCCGATTGCGTTCGGCGGAACATGAGGGCCCATTGGCGGTGGATTTGTAACCCCAAAACATCCCGATTGTGTTCGGCAGAACCCGAGGGCCCATTGGCGGTGGGTTTGTAACCCCAAAACACCCCGATTAGGTTTGGTGGAACCCAGGGCACATTGGCGGGGGATTTTTAAACCCCAAAAACCCCGATTGTGTTTTGCTGACCCGAGGGCCATTGGTGGAGGATTTGTAATCCGAACACCATGATTGTTTTCGGCAGAACCCGAGGGCCTATTTTAATTGTGAGTACATTTTTAATGGGTGTCTAAGAAATGTCCCTGTCTAAGAAGTGTCCGTGTCTAAGAAGTGTCCGTCTAAGAAATGGCTGTCTAAGAAGTGTCCGTGTCTAAGAAATGTCCGTCTAAGAAGTGTCCGTCTAAGAAATGGCTGTCTAACAAAAGTCCCGGTTCCCATGGAAATCATGTGAGATAACCCATTTTAAATCAGGAATGTATGTGTTAGTAAAAACTTTATTCTTAAAACAAAGAACTTTATAAGGGGTACTAATATAATACAATGCTTACATAAGTAATTCAACATTTTAAAGAAATAAAAATTATTGAATGTTTTGGAGCAAATTCAAATTTATTCAATTTTTGGTCTTTCTGTTTGTTCAAGGAATCCATCGTTTTAAAGCTGGAACCAACAAGGGGATATACCGGGTCATGAATAAGTCTTGAGACCTTCCTTAAATGTGACAATAATGAGAACGTCATGGGTCAGGTACAGTCGTACACGTTTGAATTTATTTTTATATATAATGTATACATTGACACATATCATTTGTGAATTTCGCCACCTTTGGCCTCAATGACGGCCTCCACGCGGCGACGGAAGGCCTGGCACACGGTGATGATGTAGGACCTCTTCATCGCCTTCCACTTCTTCTCGACCGAGGTCTTCAGGTCCTCAACATTGCTGTGGCGAACGCGGCAAGCTTGGCTCTCAACATGCCACCAGAAGCTGAAGTCGAGCGGGTTCAGGTCGGGGCTCTGTGGTGGCCACATTGTCTTCGGCCAGAATTTCATGTTGGTCTCCATCCAGTCCTGCACGGCCTTGCACGTGTGGGCAGGAGCCCCATCTTGCTGGAACACGTATGATGACTTCCCCGACTTCTTGGTTATCTTGGAGACCTATGGGAGTACCTTGGTCTTCAAAAGCTCCAAGTAGTCGGCGCCCGTGAGCCTGTACCCGGTCGGGAACCAAATCGGCGGCATCTTGTCCCCTGTTGATGCCACGATCCCCAACATCATCACGGAGGCCGGATGTTTGGTCTTGGAGACGCTCCGGATGACATTGGAGACGTTTCCGAAGCAGATGACCCGGTCGTTCTGCTTGTTGTACACGGGATCCACCGTAAAGGTCTTCTCGTCAGAGAAGAAGACGACGCGATCACCGTTGTGCTTCAAGTCGGAGAGAATTCTCCGGCAACGATCCAAACGGAGGTCTCGATGACGTTGCGTCAACAGTGGCCGTTCGACCTTTCTCAGTGACCGCCCACCTGCTGCTTTGACAGCCTTGGACACGGTGGATGGGTCCACGGACTTCTTCTTGGCGAGCTCGGACATCTTCATGGTGGGCATGGCCTCAAAGGCCGTCTTGACTTGATTGGGTCGAATTTTTACCGGTCTGCCGGAGCGGGGTTTGTTCTTGAGGTCGTCGCCGTCAGCCAAACGCTTCCTGACTCTGCAGACTGTGGCCTTGCTGACGTTGAGCTCCTTGATGATGTTACTAGTGGTGTGACCGGCGCGGACGAGTGTGGCAATCTCGACTCTTTTCGTTTCCATCTCGGCGAAGAAGTGACTGTTTTGTTGATCAACATATCAAATGAAAGAAGAGAATCTAAGCTTTTGATTGGTGGGAGCAATTAAGCATGTTTTTAAATCACTAAACCTCCAAAAACTATTTTCAAATTGGTCTCAAGACTTATTCATGACCCGGTATATATCATTTTAAGGTTTTTGGGATGCTGCTGGACCTCAAAACGTGATAATTTCTACCTCGTATGCTAAAATAATTCATGTTAGCCCCTCAAAACCCAAATTTTTGGTTCCGCCGGGTCTCAAAATGTAATTGTATCCATGTCTTAATTTAAGCTAAAAATGAGTTATTAAAACTGTTGCTTGAATAAGTTATGTTAGCCCCTTAGAACACAAATTTACAACTCAAATTTTGGTCGATTTCTGAATAATAGCTCTTTTGCTCTTGATAGATATTACATCATTGGATAAAGCTAATTTTACAAGAAAAATCACCGTGTTTTCTTTGTTAGACTCAGTATTTTTAAGCCTCACGTTTTGAGGTCCGAACTCAACTCAAAAAAGGGGTATAAATTTGTGTTAGGAGCCTTTTGATTGATAGTACCTGCTTGGCTTAAATTTATATAATAACTGATAATTTGTCAAATTGATTATATTTAGTTACAGTTTATAACAGAACAAAGAATATAATATTTAAAAAAACATACAATAAGTCTCTGGCCGTTATAAAGACAGAATAGATCGCTTATTCAATACGCAGGGGAGTGCATCTTTGTCTGTGGCATCCATTTTTTGTTTCGTTTATGAATTTCATACGCAGCAGGATTTAAATACTAACTAAGGAATATATTTCTTGCATCAAAATAGTTCTTACTTTATAAAGAACTAAGCTAACAAAGAAATATATATTAGGTCGTAATAAACACAAAATATATCGCCTATTCTATACAAAATCATTGTTGTATCCATTTTTCTTTGTCTTTGAATTTTAAATCAAATTTATACGTAGTATATAATCAGACATAATTAATTTTTCATTTGGTTACAAGAATAGAAAGTTATTAATATAAATATATTTAATTTTGTCAGCAATTAAATATATTTTTTACCACAATATAAATATTACTTCTTAAAAGAGAAATTTCATTTATGAACTAAATAATAGCCAATTTAAAGTTTAAACTTTACGTTACTACAATTTGTAAACACGGCCTATTATGTACATTTATGTCCAGAATTTGGTCACAATAACTGATAATATTTAAGTACCGTATGGTCCAGATTATCAGTTGCTCCGTAGTATAAGTCGGACAGGCCAAAAAATGAAGAAAGAAGGAGGAAAAGGCATATATGAGTCACACCGGAGTATAAGTCGAACTTGAAAATACCTACATATATGGAAATTGTCTAAAGGAACGTTTTATAGTGCATTCAATCATTTTGTAACATTTTTGGGGGAAATTTATTTGATAGAGAGGCAGAAAAACTTCACATATAAGTTGCACTGAAGTATAAGTCGTACCCTGGCCAAACTACGCAAAAAAAACTGCTACTTATACTCCGGAAAATACGTTGTATATTTTTGTATAAGAGATCCCAATACTCAACTGTAAATCTATTATAGTGAAATTACTAGCTTTCATCTACGGTGGCATCTCAACAAAGGATTTTTCTTTATTATGATTGCATACGCAAATCTGCATTAATGCGTTTAACTTGTCTTTTTTAATATTTTGTTTCTATAGGAGAATTTTAGTCAGAATATATCAGTTTGCTATCGAAGTAAGATATGGCGAAATTTATAAAAAGTGAAAGAAAACCGATTGATCCTAGTTGATGAATATCAACATAGGTATTACAAAAATCGGGAAAATAGTGGAACTATTTATTGGGAGTGTTGCGAAAGGAAGGCAAAGAACTGTAGAGCAAAAATTCACACCAAATATTCAACTGAAGTTGAAATTGTTGAATATGTGAATGAACATTGCCATGAATTGACGAAAGCAGAAGTGGACTCATAAATTTTCGAAGAGAACTTAAGGAAGCATCTCTAAAGAACCCTCAACAAACAACCCGATCAACAAGTTTGACAGCTATTTTAAACAGCGATGAAGCTACAATTGCACAATTGACAACATTATCTAATATTGCAAGAAGTGTTAGAGGATGGAAGACCATCAATGAAAAATTCCCAACATCTCCACAATCTCGCATGGGATTCTCAATTCCACCCCGATTCAAAACTCTAGAAAATTCTGAAGAGGATTTTCTTTTATATGACTCTGGAGAGGACGATCAAAGTCGAATCCTCATATTTGGGACGAATTCAGGCCTTCAAGATTTGACGAATAATAGGAAATGGGCCATTGATGGTACATTCAAGATAGCCCCTGATTTTTTACCAAATTGTAACTGTTCACATTTACATTGAAACATCCATCGCTGTACCACAGATTATTTATTTTTCTACCAAACAAGTCAGCAGCTACTTATAGACTATTATTTCAAAAAATTAAATAAATTGTTGTTGAGCAACCAATTTCTATTGATTATGAAATGGCTTTCATTAATAGTTTACTAGATGTATTTCCGGAAACTTCACTTCATGGTTGCTTTTTTCATTTTTCAAAGAGTTTATACAAAAAAATTATTGAACTTGGGTACAAAAATCGGTACCATTCTGAAGGAGATTTTAGTCTTCAAATTAAAATGTTTCTTTGCTTGCATTTGTACCTCTTGACAATGTTGTTGAAATTTTTGAAGAACTCACATTTATTTCGTATTTTGAGTCCATTATATTGAATTCTAGAGGAAAATATTAATAATAGGAGAAGGCATCCACCAAGATACCCAACTCATTTGTGAATGTCTATGCAAGAGTATTATCTGGAGAACTTAGAACAAACAACTGTGTAGAAGGATACAACAATGCACTCAATAAACCATTGGATGTAATCATCCAAATATCTGGAAACTGATAGCGACTCTACAAAAAGAAGAGACAATGTCTAGGTCCAAATTGTTCAAATTCGTAGAGGTGATGTTTTCCGAACAAAGTATACTCAAATAAATTCTCGTATATTAAACATTGTTAACAATTATTACAGTATTGATGACCAAAAATATTAGTTGAAGTCTATGCC
>CP045907.1:4388552-4421128 GCA_013387185.1 Caligus rogercresseyi | reverse complement strand
TTTCGAATAAAATTAATAGGGGAAACCTGAACGTATCGTTTTTGGATGCTAAAGTGGATCAAAGCAAAATATATTTAGTATTTTTAATTCCCGAAAAAATTCAAATAAGTAATATATTGTGATCCTTTAAAATCCATATATTAAATATCCAAAAAACAACATGTTGGTAAGCTTGGCTATTGTGAAGACTTTTGACTGCTTTGATCCTCGCGTATTATTTTATGTATGTCAACTGTGTATACTTTCCATTAATCTATAATGCTAATCATATCCAATCGGATGCCATTCTATCGAACAAAAATAAGCAAAAAAATGTATTTTATATGTGTATAATAATAAAATAGAACCATTGCAAAATAGATTTAACTTTTGTTTGTTTTTTTAGCGTAACAATTTTTATTTATTTTCTATTGAATGTGTATTTTACTTTATACAATACCTTTTGGTCTAATAAGTAAATTATTAACCAAAAAATGAATCGTTACAGTTGAAATATTTTTTTGGGGGTATTTTACGCCCTATTGACCATGGAATACTTGAGCTCAAAGTTAATTTGCGACTCCTGGACTTTGGATCGTAGATGTGGCATCGTGCCCTCTAATCCATGAGGGATTTAACCCAAAAATAGCCGGAGACTCCCTAGTGTCCCCCGTGTTCTTCTTGAAGCAAAGCCAAATATGGCGATTTCCTTGTTCCGCGGTGTGAAGAGCGTGGACACCGATCTTATGTGAGAACGGGGCCTTTTGGTAATCGTTCATGAGTATTGACTTGATTCCAGTAGTCGGCCACCTGGGAAGGTTTAGGCATTCACAGATATAGACGAGGTTGAGGATATCCTTTTGGAAGCAGGATCCTCCAAAGCCCACGGAGGCCTGAAGGAACTTGGATCCGATCCGGGGAGTCGCTCCCCACGGCTACAGCAACCTCGGAGACGTTTGCACCCGTGGCCTCACAGACTGCACTGATGGCGTTGATGCTGGAGATCCGTTGGGCGAGAAAGGCGTTTCGCTGCCAGCTTGGATTAGCTCAGAGGACCAGACGCTCATGGATAGATGTTCTTCCGTGGAACCCACTCCTCGTAATTGCGCGAGAGCCTCAATGGCCTCGTCAACCACCCGGACTTCTCCCACCAATAGGATTCGATCCGGCTTAAGTAGTCCTGAACGGCGGATCCCTCAGCTAAAAACTCCGGGTTAGAGAGGGACCTACATTAAAAAAGTGAAAGCTATATTATTTGATATCATCAAATTAATATAATTTATCAAAAAGTTCACATATGTAAATATATTTGTTAAAAATATTTATTTAGATTGAAGAAATTTAATCTTATTAGATATAAACCTAAAAAACTACAAATATATTATTTCTTAGATCTTACTTTCTAGTTTAACATTGTATTTCTACACCTAAGTATTTCTATATGAGCATAAAAATTGCGATATAGCTGAAGAATATATACTTTTTTCTATGGATACCCCTCGACTCGATGGGATTCGAAATATTCAAAACTGAGCTACGAAACTACAAATCATCTTTTTAACATAGTGGTTCCGATCAATTTATCAAATCGCGGTTTCGATCCAGTATATACGATCAATTGTCTGCGGTGGGCGAGCTCAACCCACCAACGACAATAAATATAATAAATCAACGACCCTACTCGGTCTCTTAAAGAAAAAAGTTCACAATTCCCCTTAAAGACAATAAAATTTTCTTGGTTAAACTCCAAAGCCTACATAGAGATTTGACTGATCAAAAAGAAATTGTAAAGCGTCGTCAATACTTTAATATGTAAACGCTCTCTGCTTGCCGCCTGTATTTTCCACTCTCACCCTCAAGATCCCCTCCGTGCTGGTAACGTTATCGAGTTTTATCCTTCAAATCTAAAGAATATCTACAATTTATGTGAAAATATTGAATATTTCAAATAGTTACAATTATGATATTTTTATTACCATAGCTTCTGGTTTAAACTTTTATTATAAGCGTTAAGGTTTGTTTTATTTATTCATATATATATATATATATATATAATATATATATAATTAATATATCATCATTTACATAACATCACAATTAAGGATACTACAGAGGGAAAAAATCATTTTTGAGAATTATTTACAAGATTGGAGCAATCCATTGGAAGAAAAGTAAAAACGAACGAATCACGCAGTGGTTCTGAATAAATATAAATAGTTCCGAACCGCTATTTTGAACCATTTTAAGAGTACAGGGGTCCGTTTCCACCTTTCAACCATTTTGATGGTTTCAAACTTCTAAAAGATATAACTGTTATTCATTAAAACAACAGAACGTATTGAATCGAATATATAAATTTTAAATACAATACTTTTTTGTTGTTGTAAATAATAGATTATTACCTCCGCCGAAGGAGGTATTGTTTTTCACTGGCGTTCGTTTGTTTGTTGGTTTGTTTGTCAGCAGGATAACTCAAAAAGTACGGAACAGATTCGGATGAAACTATGTGGAGTTGTTGGAAATGCCAAAAAAACAAGTGATTAAATTTGGGCATCTCTGAGTGCTTATTTAAGATGCAAAATGAGCTAAATACTAAAAATATTAATAATGAAATGGGGTTCTATTCAGGGAGTAGGAAAGAACAAACGCTTTAAAAAATATTCATTGACGTAATATTGTACATATATCAGCTAGGACTACGTCACTGGGTGCTTAAACTTCTTTCTCTTCCCGTCTTCCTCTTAATATTAATATAAAATATAACGCTAATATTAAGAGCATGATGGAGAAAAGAAAGGAGTTTAAACATCCAGTGACGTATTTCTGAATTGACGAATAACTAGTATGACGTCAATGGATGTTTTTAGGATGGCTCTCTCCTCACTCATTATTCACCAAACACACCTACTTATGTAGACATATATGATTTGATTGTAATTCCGTTAAGTGATTCATTTGGTGGGGATCGGCGGCGGAGGTTTGCACTCTCTGAGTGTATACATGCCTCTAGGTGATTACTATCCTTAAAACTCTTAAATAAAACTGTCCTTCAGTAAATCTATAAAATCCAAAATTATGAAAAAATGAAAGGTAGTATATTAATAAAGTGCCAAGCTCTAAGGAATAGTATCGATTAAAAGAACTTTATATGCATGTAATGACGAACATTTTTGATTAGATAAGAAAACTAAGAATATGTACTTTCTTTTCTTCTAAACAAGACAATGAATATTTTGTATTTTTACATAATTTACAATGTTTCCCTGAATTTTCATCATTTATTTTTATTGATAATGTTGTAGCTTAAATATTTTGTTCTTTTAACAAGCCATGCACCAATTAAAATAAGTAATCAACTATTTTCTAAAAAATACAAAACCACGAATATTAAGTACAATTAATTTTTTTTAATATCTTTTTTTCAAATCTTTTTTTAAAGGATTCTTATAAAATAATTTTTATACAATTATGAAATGTGGAATTAAATACACACTAATAATAAAATATATTTATAATAGTGGGTAATGGTATTATGCTATCTAACCCCAACACAACAAAAAATCGTTTGAAAAGGCAGCGTTAGTCCGCAATCTGGAACTCCCGATCTTTAAAAGCATAAAAATTAAAATCAATTATTGTCATTAGGATTAAGAACTGCAAACAATATGTCTCAATGATGGAAATTAGCTTCTTTGATATGAGGTAGGCTTTAATTCATTTTTTATTGGAATGTCATAAAGTGATAAGATGTATTTTTTTAATCTTTAAGGGAGCTTTTTATTGAAATTTTTGGGATACCAACTTTTCTGGGATTTTATTTATTTTATACAGAATCAAATGATACTTTGTCTTGAGTGCTACTTATGAGAGAGAAAAAATACCCACAGAAGAAAGGGATTTTTTTGTGGCGAAGCAGTGAGACATCAAGACGCTTTTTATTGTCGACTAATGGTCAGAACACTGGGACATTTGCTGAATATTTTGTATGAAAATTATGATTAAATATTACTTTCTTGAGAATTTGTCTTTTTTTAAATGGTCTACATCAAGAAGAAATTAATTTTATAATCACTGGGATGCAATTTTATATGTGTACATGTCCGTCCGAAGGTATTATGAATATGGTTAAATAGTGTTGGCAATATAAGAGCGTTGCAAACCAATTTGCACCCAGTTCACCTTTAGCGGTCTTGCAGTTCTATCGGTTCGGTCCTTGAAACGATAAGACCGGAACCGCTGAAGTTGAACCGAGACCTGCTCAAAGCCCTTATCGGTCTTGGTTCTTTTTTTAAATGATAAGTTTATATGGCATAAAATATTTCTTTTGAATAATTCAATTTTAATTATATTTTCTATTTTCTAAATTTAAAAATAGCAAGAAAACATTAGAAAATTTGTTAAATAGAGTATAACAAACAACGAAGGGAACTCAATAAATTATTATATTTTTTGCCTATTACAAAATACTTTTCATAAGATTATTTTAAGAATGGAATAACTTTCTTACTCTTTTAAAGAATTTATAGAAGAAAAGACTAACCGGAACTCTTACTCCTGGTGCTTTATTGGCATATAGAATGGTCGAATGCTCTTCTGCCGCCTTGACGGGCACCGTGGACTTCTCAACGACAATTTTCCGTCCGGCCTTGACCGTGTCTGCAATTTCCTTGCGGCGCACTCTACAAACTAAGGTCTCAGCCTTTCCCTTTCCCTTCCCGAAATTCTTGGTGGGTCGTGTTGACGGAGATGGAAGATGAGATCCGCCTCCTGGGGACAGCCACAGCGATATCCGTGGGGAAAAAGAGAGTCCGAAACCCGGGCCTCCTTGACGATGGCCTCCAGGCCGGGTCGTAAATGGGGAGAAATATCGGGAGTTCCATTACGGATGCGATGCGGGCACTTGTCCACGACGGTGACCGGAGGTGGGGGGTGGGGGACACTTCCAGGCGATGAGGCGAGGTCGGAACCACACATAACCCAGCGCCCAGACAACAAAACTCCGCTCAATTCATGACTCTAGATGAAGATGATTTAGTGCTAATAGAAAAAAAGAATCCCAGGAGGAAGACAAGGCATTGCTGCCCCTTGAATATGTAATAGAAGAATTCATTTTAGTAACTGTATATTTAATTGCAGTGAGCTCTAGACATGGAAGAAAGGGACTTGCCCCCCATCCCCATCTCATGGCCGGGAAGCACACGTTTTGATTACTAGATCTCAAGACGTTTAATGCTTTTCTTGGTATATTATGTAAAGCCCACGGGAATTATGAGTGACGTCAAGAGTTTTTAAAGGGAAAAATATGGAAAATAAATTATATCCAGTATAGACGTCATAGGATTAAGTATCACCACTTAGGACCCCTTAAGCTAGCACATTTAGTCCTATGTATAAACTATGTAAAAGTCAGAGGTCATAAATATATAAAAGTACTTCTGAATCTATTGTAATATGGCGGCATTCACTGAGTATCATGAAGATAAATACTGGAGCCTTCAATTCATTTCATGTAGGCGATTTAAGCGCTCATTCTCTGAATGAATTGCTTGTATGTTGCCTTGACATTCAGAGCGAATAATTTGGATTCTATGGTTGCAAAAGAAATATTTAGTGTAAAGAGGTACCTATTTGACATGTTTTTTTGTTGTCAGAAACTGGAGAGTCGGTAGGTATTCGGTACGGTTACTTCGATCGCCTACCTGAGCTAGAAACAAAGAGAAACCACACTTCAACCGGCCATCGTGCTAACATTCCTCACAAACCTCTCTATTATTGTGTTTATAGAAGAAGAAGGAAAAAAAGTATCGTTACCAGAAGTGTTGAACATATTCCCATGAGCCGAGTCAGTGCTAGGAGCGACCACATTGATGAAGGAGATCCTAAACGTCTCGCCTCCTCCTCCGAACATTGAGGAGGAGGATGAGACGAGACGGGCAAATATAATGACTGGAATCATGCCACCCGTCCACTCCCATTCGAGAAATTGATCCCAAGCAATGATGAATCAATGTAAACAATAATAATAATAAGAACAAGGGCGGAGCCCTTTGGATAACGAATACTTTTTTTCCTTCTTCTTCCATAATAAGTACAATAATAGAGAGGTTTGTGAGGAATGTTAGCACGATGGGCCGTGTTGAAGTGTGGTTTCTCTTTGTTTCTAGCTCAGGTAGGAGATCGAAGTAACGTACCCAGTATATCTACCGCCGGTATCAGTAGTTGGTAGCAAATTATATTCAATCGGTAGATTTGTAGAAAAAATCTACCGTCTGTTGTTGATATCAACTTATGGTAGGTTTTCAAGGCTCAAATTGATCAATTGCGATAAAAATATGACGCCGGTATACCAATCTACCGAAATTAATTTCATATTTGCTACAGCAATAGAGCTTAATAAATAAAGTTAAATTTATTATAAAATATTAAAAAAAGTAATTAAAAAATGGTTGAAGAGTTGCCTAAACCAAAGCATGCATGAACATTATAGCTCAAATTTACTGTTCATATTGTCTTTTTGACATCACAAGAAGATTGCAGCCAATAATCCTTGCTTTGAATTCATATTTCTCTGTCTTCGTAGACCTTGAGTATATTAAAACGCTTTGAAAAATCTCATTTTTTTTTCTTCTTTATAACTGATACGGTTTTTAAGGTAACAAAACTCAGAATACTACGGATTGAGATAAAGTCTGATCCAAGGCGTAATTGATTTCATGATCTTAACCCCCCCCCCCCCCCCCCTCTTACAACTCCACAACCTTTTGAGAAGAGTCAAAACGGGTAACTAATGTTGCAATAGAAAATATCTGGAGGAACTTGGTTTAAATATTTTTGAGGCACCATTCTTTATTGGCATCGCAGTTGTTCAATCAGGATGATAAGGCGTCTCATCATTCTGTCCATAAAGAACGACACTCAAGAATGATATATTCATAGAGATTAAAAGATATAGAGAGCTTATTCCTTTCATATGTATCTGTGTGTCCAATTAAACAAAGAAATTTGTACTACGTCATCGTAAGCTGAGCATAGAGATAGAATCTATCTCTATGATCAGCTTACGATGACGTAGTACAAATTACTTTGTTTATATTGGGCACAGGCGACAGTTGAACGATGTTTCTCTGCTATTGAAGGGAGTCAGCTCTCTATATCTTTATATCTCTATGGATATATTTGCTCGAATGGTGATGCTGTGAAAATGTTATGGCGAGTGGTAGTACCTATCTATGTATTTGAAAACATAGAATACAAAGATGAATCTTTGGATCTATATAATAATTCACCAATCTCTGTCTGTCTGTATGTCCGCACGCTACCTCCTCCCAATTTATGGTCAGATTTGAACTTTGAAGGTACTTATGGAATCCTTGGGTCAAACGGACCTAATAAAACTATTTCAGACCTTGTCTGATTTTACTTCCTACTTTTCAAGGTAAAGAGAGGAAAAAGAAAAAGAAAAGGAGGAGGAGGAGTTAGAGAAATAGAAAAAGAAAACCGCATCTCATGTGACTTAAAACATATTCTTTGTACAAAGTCAAACTTTTTATGAGGAATGTTTGTACAAAACAGAAAATTATTTTCCCTCTCCTCTCTTATATTCCTTAAGGTCTGTTTCACTCACAAACTAGCTCCAAAACCTACCCATACCCGAAGGGCGAACATATGGGCACTGTAGGCGCCCAAATATGCGAGTCATTTTAATCTGTCAAACTAAATACCTTATCAATGGCAATCATGACGTCTGACGCTATAATGGTGATGCCAAGTATTAATACCTAACTGAGGATTTGAATTAAGGGATAATTGAGAGAGGAAATATTTAACGAAAGCCTTTTTTCATTTTTTGGAGATAACTTTTATATTCTAGGTATTTCATTCCAATTTATGTTTCTGGAACCTTTCCCTCGGACGTGATTGGTGGAAAAGAGTGGCAAAATAGTGGCTATGTGTATAATAAGCAGTTATATTAATAATACTCTAAGTCATGACCGAGGCCTCTATAATATGCCAAAGGCAATTTCAAACCTTCACTTCTGAGCATTTTAATGTAAAGGTAAATGTATAATTATAGGAATACGAGAAGAAATACTAAATAATTTTGTTGGCAAGGTGGAAGGTAGGATTTATTTAAATAGTAAATAAATAAGTAGAGATTTGATCAACGATTTTGGTTGGAGGGGGGGGGGGGGGTACTAATATTTAAATGATTATTTATTTGTAAAGGGACACTATTGATAGAATTTAACATATACACCAACTAAGTTAATATCAGAGCTGGGATTCGGTAGTAAAATCTACCGCCGGTTCGATATTCGATATATACCTTCTACCGATCGATATCGGTATTCGGTAGATTTTATTATATATCTACAGTATCAATCGATATTCGGTACGGGATTAGAAAGAGAGAGAGATTTATTATGTATCTGCTTTTACTTCTTCATATGCATTTCATATCGGACAGTTTATTACAAAGGACAATTAAATACATCATTGGATATAATTTATTAGAGATTATTTGAAATTCAATACATACTAATATTATATAAATCATATATGTACTTGGATTTTGTAGGAAATGGAAGGCTATCGATTTTTTTTCATTTACTGTCTCTTATTGTCCGATATTAAATGCACTTTCAGGTACTCTAGTATTCAATGCATAGCATAAGTTTATATTGAATTATATTATGTATCTGCTCTAAAATACTATAAGTTGTAGTTGTTTATTTTTTATGCGAAGTTTAAGTTCTTCACAACAAGGGAGCGCTTGGGCAAAGCGACAGTTGAACGATGTTTCTCTTTTATTGAAGGGAATAAGTCTCTCTTTAGTCTCTATGTGAATGCTACCAAAGTTCTTTCAATATATCGTACCGATGTCAATCGGGCGCTGGTAGCTAACGACCGTTAATGAAGAAATCTACAGTATCAGTAACCGATTATTAGTCGTTAAGCGGATATAATTCTCTATCTCTTCCGTTCTTTTCACTGATGTCTCTCCTCTCAAAATGGAGAACCCACAAATATACTGATATTCAGCGCTATCAAATGTAGCTCGGCATTTTATTCTTTAAAACATAAATTACTATTTGTGTGGTTGTATAACTCTTATGTAAGTCCCACCGCACCGGAATTGAATCAGACTGTAAAAATTTACTTAAGAAATAAAATCTTTATTTATGTAATAAACTCAATGTTCAGAAAATAAAATGAAATTTAAAAAAAAGAACTTCCATTGGCTTTTTCCCATCCTTGAACATCTCGGCGAGAGGATTAATTTCCTGCATGACCACAGTAGTAAATGAAATGGTGCAGCGTTTCCAATTCCTCATCGTAGAGAAGACTGTACAAACTATTTGATTTGTCAATTTGGAATATGTGTTATTTTTCTGTCCCATTTGTGAATTCATAAAATTATTCAATAGGCATATTCTTTATATTTTTTATAGGCTATTACAGTATCATTTTGTTCAAATTCCCAATGCCCTACTTTTTAAGCTTGTCAAATTTTACTCTTTTCAAATAGTTAAACAAATATTTTTCTCACTTTTCTTGGTTTAAATAAACTGGGGAGGACAAATATTTTTGAATTTTGAAGAAAGGAGTTCAACTTGAAATGGTCTAATAGGAAAGTCAAGGATTGTTCAACTTACTCGCTTGCCAGTGGGCTTGAATGACGTCACACCGGCAAGCGGGAAGACATACATTTAATCGTGTTATTGTTCCCGCGCACGTCATCAAAATATATTGCTACAATCGATGGTTGATGACGTCCCAAATAGTAATTATAAGATTCCTGACGTGTCACTCTCCAATAAAACATGAAATAAACATACCTGTATATGAGTTTTCAATCAATTTTAATCGCATATAAAACATAGACTGCGCTAGTTACGTATGAACCAGAATCGCTCTCTTAAGTATTTCTGTCGCCCCCCCTAACAACGCTGAGCGAACAAATAATGCTCTGATATACAGTAATACCAATCCTGAGTTCTCTACTATGCTTAGCCGTTAGTCAATAAAAAAATAAACACTCATAAGGAATAATATTCAGTTCTATTGTTTTCCTTTAATAGATTTCCTTCATAATTAAAACCCTTAGAGGTCCTTTATATGCTTTTCAATCCATGGAACGTATCCCTTCACTCGAGTGAATACCCCAGGGTATTTATGAATCCCGCATTCAAATCCCCAAGATGCGATCCCACAGAGTGATCCATCCTCACAGACCAGTGGTGCTCCAGAGTCGCCCTAAGAGGAAATAAATTAATAATTAACTACATTTTAACTAGTATTAAAAAAAAGTTATCAACATTGTTATCAGAAGTTGGACGCGAATGGTCAAAATGTAACATAAATATAAGGAAATGAATAAAGTATGAAGCTTTTTAATACTTCAGCTGGTCAAAATGGGGACTCATATTTCATATTATTTAGAATAGATATGCCTACCACCCATAGAGATATAAAGATATAGATAACTTATTCCTTTCAATAGCAGAGAAACATCGTTCAGCTGTATTTGTGTGTCCAATATAAACAAAGTAATTTGTACTACGTCATCGTAAGCTGATTAAAGAGATAGATTCTATCTTTATGATCAGCTTACGATGACGTTGTACAAATTGCTTTTTTTATATTGGAATCAAAAATACAGATGAAGGGAATAAGCTCTCTCTATATGTTTATCTCTATGATACCACCCACCTAACTACTATATCTGGCTTGAATAAAAAAGAGCAAATCAATGTCCGAGTGGACAGCTAACGAAACAAAAAAGAGAAGGAAGGAAGTTTTATTATTGCTATCCATAGAGCAGTCACAGTCTAACTCCCATGCGTTAAGGAGTAATAAAAAAGGATAAATGTCAAAACCCAGTGACGTCATTTTATTATTACATTATTTGAATGATTTCCACTATTTTCAAAACAATTAAATTGTCTCAGCAAGTGGGGCAGCCATCTTAGTAATCATAGAAGAGCTTTTTAAGTAAACTAATAATAATTATCTGTTGAGTATCCGGATATTAGTTAGTTCGGTTGTTAACTGAGTACACTTTTACCAAGAGTTTTCAATGTCAATGGGATAAGCGAGAGATAAAATATTACAAATCACTGTGAGGAAAATAATTTTGTACTGAGTCAGTGACAAAAAAAAACCTTAGCAAAAAAAATGGTTTCCACCATTGATTTTTTTCTTGAACGGGATTGGTTTCAAGTTTAGTGCTTCAAATCGGATATCCATTATGTTTTCCTAGAACCCATTTCGGCTATGTGTTGTGCAGGGATATTTATCTTATTTTTAAAAGATTTGATTTTATTATAACATCTAGTCAATTATGAAGAGTCAGTTGATACATGGCATGATGAACTATATTATTGGGTCCAAGTTGAGGTACTAACGTCATCTAATAGATTTAAAGGGTCAGGATCATAGAGATATAAAAGTATAGATAGCATATTCCCTTCAATAGCAGAGAAACATCGTTCAGCTGTCGCCTGTGCCCAAAATAAACCAAAGTAATTTGTACTACGTCATCGTAAGTTGATCATGGAGATAGAAAGATTTGTTTATATTGGGCAATATGACGTGTTTTTCTGAAGAATCCAATAAGCTATCTATGTCTTTATATATATATGGTCAGGATACAATATCGCTCTGTCTTTAATATTCATTTGTGTAAATCACAGTGATGGAGTCGGTACCTCCTCACCTGCCATAACCATAGAGATATTAAGACATAGAGAGCTTATTGGATTCTTCAGAGGAATACGTTTTTGTGCCCAATATAAACAAATCTTTCTATCTCTATGATCAGCTGACGATGACGTAGTATAAATTACTTTGTTTATATTGGGCACAGGCGACAGCTGAACGATGTTTCTTTGGCTGTTGAAGGGAATAAGCTATCTTTATCTTTATACCTCTATGGCCATAACAGCCTCACACGGATTTACTGTAATATAGTCGTAATTGTGCGCTTTAACGTTATATGCTGTTGTTCGTATGTTCATTTAGCGCACGCCTTTAACATCGCACTCTTTTTTAAAGCAAGTATTATTAATGCGTTGCTATATTGTCGTTGCTGCTTATAATTGCAAGCTTAAACGTCCCTGATTGGAGCCAGCTGTCAAAGTATAAGCCAATCATAGCGCAAAAGATGAAGTATGTGTGCTTTTTTATGACAATCATTTTTTGAGAGGCCTTAAGAACGAAAAACTATACTTACCCCACAGAATCCAACGCCTTCCCTCCAAAACACATTTGTTTGTCGGTGACGGCCCAATGAAGGTTAAGCTCCTTGTATAATTGAGCACATTCGTCGCTCTTCATGACTTCACTCTCAAGATACATGAGTTTATTTGAAAGCTCATCTGCTGTATGAAAGCAAATAAATAGAAACCGTTAGTATATCCTCAATTTCCTGGTGCCCTTTTTGTAAAAATAATGTCATCAACAGGCACGTGCAGTGAGGCTGGTATGGCATATGAGGCACGTACGTCATCAAATAGATGTACAGGATCCAGGCTTGTGAACGGAACGCAAAATTGAACGGCGTTCAGCTGAACGCACGTTCAATGAACGGAACGCTGAACGGAACGCAACTTTTTTTTGAACGCTGAACGTTGAACGCAAAAAAAAAGAGTTTTGCGTTCAGCGTTCATTTTTTCCAAACATTTCAATGTAGTTTTGATTAAGTATTTTTTTCTGGGATATAAACAAGGGGATGAAATATTATAAAGAAGAACTTATAAACTACTCTCCCAAGAACTCTCTATAGAATAGTAAAGCAATTTTTTAAATTTTACCCCAAGTGACAAAAATTTACACACAATTGAATGACCTTTTTATTCATTCATTCTTATTACAAAATAAAAAACTTATTTAGTATTTAGGTATGAAACTATTGTTGAAATAGGTTGAGATTAAGTCTGACTACGGGATATTCATCTGAGCTGTGGACTCGGAATCATGGATTTGCTCATTTTGATGGGCTCGGATTCGTGGACTCGATAACTTAAATATTAGGACTCGGATAGGAGGGCTCGAGAGTTAAAATCTTAGGAATCGGATACGAGGACAGTATTAATTTCGTCAGCTTTTTTCATTTCGCCATGGAGAATAAATGACAGTCTACGAGCAAACAAAAATACATATTTACAAGGTTAGTCCTGTACGCTTCCTAGTAATTAGCATAGTTTGGTAAACATTTTATACTCGCACTTCACAATTGTATATGGATGTTTGATGACTATAGATGATAATGTATTATTTTGGCTTTTCCTGGATATAGCAGATGTATAGATTTTTAAGGCGCCATGGTGGTCGCGAATGTCTCAACCAAAGTACTCTGAGGAATGTAAGATCAATTCTTTGCACATTCCCATAGGCCAAGCGACCTAGAAACTTGTTGTTGTTGCTTTAAAAAAAGATAATTTGACGCCATTGATTAGACAAAAAATTACCCTTACAACAGTTGCAGTTAATATTTTGCGTTTTGTTTTGTTCCTTGCATAAATTTAATGTTAATAAGTGATATTGAGATTAAGTTATTTTCTAATGACGAAGACGATATTAACTTCAATTTAATGTAGTAAATGGTTGATTCGTGGGTATATAATATTAAATTTGTTTTATATTGCAAAGATGATTAAAAAATACATCTCTCTAAAATAAGATGCATTCATATAATGTTGTTTTACAATATTAATTTGTATTATATAGCTTTGATCTCGTATTTCTCTTGATTTATTACACCTTAAATATGATTATAATTTAAAATGTAATGTATCCATTACGGAAGAAAGTAGGGATCCAGTTACTCATACATCGAAGGTTTAAAATACAATTTTGCAGATTCTTAATATCGAAATCGGACTCCGTTATTCGAAAATAAGCGAGTCTGGTCATAGCGACACTTTTTCAAATATATTTGATCTGAAGTGGTTTTTAATAAGATTGAAAATAGTTAACTATTAATATAATGATTATTTGTTACGGGTCAGGAAAAAATATATACAAGTTGGGGTTTGATCAGGGGTTCCCAACCTTTTTTCTTTTGCGACCCCACTATAGAAAAATCTCCAGTCTGGCGACCCTCTTATGTAGTGAATATAGACGTTCTGCGGACCTCAGGTTGGGAACCCCTGGGTTAGATCCAGTCAACAAATTTATATCATTTGAAAGTCGGTTCGGGCTCATTTTTATTATAAAACCCCTAAATAGTACTTCCATTTTTCAAAATTACACATTGTTATTTTTTAAATATTTGAACGCTGAACGCTAACGGAACGCTGAACGCAAAAACATTGAACGGAACGCTGAACGGAACGCTATTATTTTTTGAACGCTGAACGGAACGCTGAACGCAAAAAAAGCTGAACGCTCACAAGCCTGACAGGATCAGAATGAAGCACACCTGGATCTTCTGAAGATTTCATTCAACATTCAAATGGATGAGTTTCTTATTCTTCAGAGCTTTAAGAATCGATTATTTTTTGGACACCTGGATTATAATGATTAAAAAGTCAAATGAAAATTTTGAAAAACACTATTTATAAAGCGGAATTTAGCAAATACAATTCAACTTATGAAAAAAACAGCTTGTTTTTTAGAATTAGTAGTTTAATTAGTAACCGTCTATATTGATAAATGCTATGTTGTCAGTGGAACACCTATTGTTCGACCTCATTAGATACACTCCTCTTGCAATACTAAATAAACTGAAAAATCTTGAAACAAACGATTTCTTTTCATAACATAACTTTTATTCCTTATACTCCATTTAAAAAATAAAAAATTCATTTGGACTCTAAAATCTTGATGAAACTCAATTTGTATGGTTTCCTCCTGAAATCGTTATTGCCGTTGATCGCCATTACAGGGACCCAAACAAAACACTCATCGATTATTTAAGCCTTGAAGGATCAGAAACTCATTTTTAAAGGGTTTTTAAAAAAAAAAAGTGATTTTTGAAGAAGTCTAAAGCTCCCTCTGTATCTGTAGGGGTTCATCTTTGAAAATCACAGTGATGACGTCAGTGAGTGACTCCTCACCATCCATAGCAGCCTCACACCGCGTCCCTGGTCGTCAATGAGTAGCTCTGTTTCAAGTGGACTCTTTAACCAAAATTGTCCATATTAACACCATTTCCTCTACTTTAAAATCATATGAACCAATGTGTCGTGTATTTTATAGTCAATGGATCAGAGAAACATATATGCCATTATTTTAGTTAAGTTTTGCGTAATTTATTTGTACTTTTATTATATTGATTAAGTCAAATAATTTATAAAAAATATTACTTGCTGGCAAATGGATCCCCATTAAAAGACCTGATATATAAAGATTGCTTTTAAAAAATTGCATGTTTTTTTATGTTCGAATTTTATATATTATTATTGATTTAAATATATAAGTGATAGACTTTTATTTAGATAAGCTAATTGTGTCAGGCAAAAATTGAAAGAAAATTAAGAAAAAAAGATAAATATTATTTGCTTTGTAAACAGAAATATACTCGTAACTAGAAGCACTCAGAGAGTGCAAACCTCCGCCGATCCCCACCAAATGAATCACTTGGTGTTTTTGTCATTTCCAACCCTCTACGCACTGTCCTTTTAACTTTACATACTGCTCCTTTATTGTTTACACTCTAGAGGTACATGGAAAGAAAAATAAACTGACGTCATCAAAGAGGAGAGCACAGCACAGTGACATCTATTGGCAGAGTAGGCTAACTTGAAATATTTATTAGTATTTAGCTCATTTTGCATCTTAAACAAGCACTCAGAGATGCCAAAATTTAATCACTTGTTCCTTTTGGCATTTCCAACAACTCCACAAAGTTTCATCCGAATCCGTTTCGCACTTTTTGAGTTATACTGCTGACAAACAAACCAACCAACCAACCAACAAACGCCAGTGAAAACAATACCTCCTTCGGCGGAGGTAATAAAAATGTAATCTTCGGGATGGATGAATGGCTATCAGAGCTGCGACTACCGAATTTAACCCTTTACACGCCAACGTTCCATTTTGGGAACATACTTTTCAAGTGTTCTGCATCGCGTCATATTCAATAAAAACTAAATTAAATGAGTTTATATCATAAATTAAGGCTTAGAAAACAAAATATTTTATTTGTAAATAAACGAAAAACTTATTTTAATACTAGTTTGAGGGCTTTGAAAAAACTGAGTTTATCAAGTTTTGGACTTATCTTTTGATAATAAGAAAAATATGGTCAAAAACTGGTATTATTACTATTTTATAACTATTTTGATTAGCAAATATACTAAATATTTACATTGAACAATTTTTTTAAATAATATTAATATTTTAGTATACAAAATAGACTTTTAAAATGATGTTCCCAAAAGGGGAACGTTGGCGCCTATTGGTACTCATTTTCATGCTCTACGTATTTACGTATAATTCTTTGTTTCCTTTCAGTTTACGTACGTTAGTACATATAAGTACATATAACTAAAAGACAAATGTGTGTTAAAATTATTTTTATAATGGATGACAGAGTTGAATAGTAAGTTATTAATATTTATAATTTATTTCGATTAATTTTCTGATTCAAAAGATTTAGAGAATCTATTAAAATATCCCCCATGACTTCCTCAGTTGTGCTATAGAGGAGATCGAAAACATCAAAAGTAAGGAAATCGAGATTGTGGTTCTAGGTTTTCCAACGAATAGTGAGCGGGATATACCCAAAGAAAATATAAAAGAACTAGAAGCGCAACGCGTCTGCCGAAGGAAAAACATGAACAACAGAAGAGAAGAAAAACTTAGTAACCATAATGAAGAATGAAAACTGAGATTTTTATGTAGTACGATTTTAAAAGATTCGCTATATTTTTTAAATATTAGTCCTATAATAATTTTTGTAAAATAGAAAATATTATTGATATATTTAGGGAAATCATGGTACAATTTTAAAGATATGTAATTATTGTATAAATATATTTGCATAACATAAATAAACATGAGAATAACAATGTGATAGGTTTTTAATAATATTAATGAATACTTTTACTGTCCTTTGAATAATACTGTTTTATCATGACTTTTTATTATGTAGTCGGAGGGTAATTTTATATTCGTCACTCTTCCTTGATGATAAAGTCTTATTCGAGAATAAGTTGCTGCCAAATCTTTTATGAATTTATAAACGTGATTGTTTGTTGGGCTAACGTCTAGCATATGTTCATTAAGATCATTAAAAACCTACCGTTGTTTTTCACAAATGTTTTGCAAAACTTGGGCAGCAATATGCAAGTGAACTTTATCTTTCTTTAATAAAGCAGCTTTGTCAATGATTAAAAAGTGAAAAAATAGTCTTTACGCTTCTTGACAAACAGTTATTACATCTTATGATGGATAAATTAAAATATTTTTAATTAAAGGATTTGCATTTCTTCTTCACTCCTCTTTCACTTCATATGCCTTTCCCTTTTCCGTTTGGTCTGGGCAATACAAAAACAATCATGTAATCCTAGCAGTATGACTACTCCATGACGTCAGTGTAGAACGAATATATACATATATAATTTATATTTATATAAATATTTATTTTATTTATGTATCTATACAAACACACATACATATATATAGATATATATGTATGTATATATTTATAGATATATAGAGAGATTGATTTATATATATAGAGATAAATATAATCGTTCTCCTGTGAGAACTAATTGAGTAGTCGCACTGCTACATGTTTATTTTTGTATTGCCCAGACCTTATTATACAGACCTTGATCTGAATATAGGAGAGTCATACTTATAGTGAAAAAGGTTCTTAACTCAATTTGTTTACATTTTTGTGAATCTTATGAGGTCAGCTGTGTAACTCTATTGAAGGCAACACAGCCAATACTCCTTTCCAGCCTGCATTGCGCTTCTAGTTCTTTTATATTTTCTTTGGATATACCTAGGAACGAAGAAAACGACGACGAATATCAGCATCAAGACTCCATTCTTGTTGAAGTAACTGAAGACATTGACAATTATATGGCAACTCCCAATTAGACAAATATAAAGTTTTGAAATCTTACCCTTGACATGGTAAAATAAAATTGTTTCCAGTGTGGTGGATTTTACGAAAGACTTAGCGTGGATAATCCATGATCTCATATCGTGGATTATCCATGATCCCATATCGTGGATTACTAGGTGCAAAACATTATATGAGGAACAAGTCATTAAGATTTGGCTATAAAATTTGGATGATGTGTAGCTCCGATGGATATCCATAGAATTTCGATGTGTAATCCGGAAAACACAAAACCAGGAAGACAATTAGAGTGTATATTTCTGAAATGGGTTGGGTAAATATTCGCAACTAGTTATACATGCTCAAAAACGGTGGTGGAATCTTTTTATTCTTCCACTCAATTTTCCGTTGTGGGAGTATTTAAGTGTTATTCGTTGGCCAACCAAAACGATAAAATGAGCCATCGACAATTAAGGAGGGATATTGACTCTGATACAACGTCAAAGTAATCGAGTGCCTCTTGGAGGACGTACTTCTAAGTCCACCAGAGTTATAAGACTTGACAGAATAAATATATTTTTTTGTAATCATGTACTCAACAAAGGTATGTCATATATCAGAAAAATACTATAATTCAATGTACAAAGTGTATTAAAAGATTGCACAAGGCATGTAGTCCTATTTATTACAACAATTAAAAGTTCCATTGTCGATGAAAAATGTTGAAAAAGACATATATAAAGGAAATAAAGAATAATATTAAAATGTACAAAATTGTAGTACTAGAAGCGCCAACGTTCCCAAAATGGGAACATACCAAAAACATGACTTAGAATTTAGTCAGCTAAATTTCGTTTGGGGTACATTCAAATCAGGTTAAAGGATGATTATATTTCAAATTTGAAGAAAATCGGATAACAATTCACAGAGCCGCGTTTAAAGGGTTAAATCGGTATTTAGAACTGGAAGCGTTGTAAACCTGGTGTGAAGAAGTTGAACTTTGCAAAATAAATAAATAACTATGAAAGTGCATTTTATTTCGGACAACGTTTAACAAAAGACAGTTAAGGAAATAATTAGTTTGATATTGCCTTCCATTTCCTTCAAAGTCCGAGTGCAATTATGATTTATATAAAATTAACATGTACTAAATTTCAAATAATCTCTAGAAAAATTATAAAAAATATATACTTAATTGTCTTTTGTTATCAATTGTCCGATATTAAATGCATATGAAGAAGTCACAGAGCAGATACATAAATAAATTTATCTTTCTTTCTTATCTACTGCACCGATCGATATGCGGTATTCGGTAAATATATAATAAAATCTACCGAATACCGAATCGGCGGTACCGAATCCCAGCTCTGATGGTTACATACTCGCTATAGTTATTATAAGTCAGAAGAAGTTTTGTAAATGATAGCAATATGTTTTTCTTATCTGAGGTTATCATATTTTTTTCATGTGGACTTACTCTCTGGAAAGGATGTGGACCCCCAGCCGGTCAGCTTTGCGATTCCTGACTCCTCTTTTGAGGCCTTATAGAGATCAATCTTCTTTACTTTCCTGTAAAAAGATTATGAGACATTTATTTTTATTTTGCTGGGCGACTTGCTGCACAAAAAAGTCACTTGAAAAGGGGGCACTTTTCAAGAATATCGACCTAAGGGTTGAGGTTGCGTGATACAATTTAAAGTTCCAATTGCAAAAGCTATCACCGTAAAAATAAGAGCAAGAAAAGAAGCAAGAAGCGTTTATCATTTAAGGGTGCTTTTAGGATGCATTTATAGGGTGATATAATCATAGAGATATAAAGATATAGAGAGCTTATTCCCTTCAATAGCAGAGAAATATCGTTCAGCTGTATTCTGTGTCTAATAAAAAAAGTAATTTATACGACATCATCGTAAGCTGATCATAGAGATAGAAAGATTTATTTATATTGGACAAAAAACGTATTCCTCTGAAAAATCCATTAAGCCCTCTATGTCTTAATATCTCTTTGGATATAATCATCGCAAAAATTAAATATTTACTAGAAAAAATGAAACTCAAATAAATGAATTTCATCACTAAATCATCCCAGTTTACTTCCTTTTCAGATGTGCAATTTATAGATTACATTCGGTAAGCATTGCTGTATGTTTTTTGTGCCATAGATCGATTGTTAGGGATAACAAAAGAGTTGTTCTTCCAAAATCATCTAGAACATGATTTTTTTCATTTACTAAGACAGCATTCTTTATTTTTCTACGTTTGATAGTTGTACTTATATTCCATATAAGCCAAATATGAAGAAACAAAATAAATATTCATTATTGACCTGTTCTTGTGCAAATGTTTTATTTATTTAATAAGGATGTGATATGGGAGGGGTCCATTCAAAGGATTTGTAAAAGGCAAAACATATCCCATGAAAGGATATAAGTATTTCTAAGGACGAATTTCCTCTCTCTGAGCAATTGATGTTCACTCCTCCACAGCCGGTAGTAAAGTGATATTTTATTACATATTGTCTACTGATTTTTATATTCTATCTCCTTTTCACGTTTCAAGAAAAATCACCAGTACTCCCAGGGCAGTCTTGTACGTAGAGGTTGTGTGAACTTTATATTTAGAACGTCCATATTGCAACATGTTTGTTATAATTATAGTAGTAATAAGTTATGTAACTTCATTGGTTCCCATTGTTGCGTTTATGATTGTTTAAATATCTATCATTATAAGATTGTAATGATGATATACATAATGAAGTAATGAATGATATTAGTAGTAATAAGTTATGTGACTTCATTGATTCCTATTGTTGCGTTTATGATTTTTGAAATATCTATTAGGAAGATTATAATGATATATTTAATCAAGTAATTAATGTTATTTAGTAATGTACCTTCGTACATTCGAATCAATGACTTTTGGAAGCAGTGTCAATCTCCCGGAACACTTAGATGAAATTTTATTAAGGGAAAAATTGGGTACAATCTCTAAATAACAGTGTCTAATATTACTTTAATACATTAATATTATTTTAAATATAACTTATAATTTATTTCCATCACTGAGCTTCAACGGTTCCTTCAATCTCGTACTCAATAACCAAAAAAGGTATTAAATTTCACTATTTTGGTATTAATTTAATTATCAAACATCATTTAATCATTCCAATCTTCATTATAGATATTTAAAAAATCATTAACGCAACAATGGGAATCAATGAAGTTACATAAATTATTATTACTACTAATAATAATAATACGTAGCAATATGGACGTTATAAATAAAAAGTTCACCCACCTCTGCGTACAAGACTGCCCTGGGAGTACCATATATAGGGTTATGTATATGGGACAATTAACATCCTTGGTTTATTGTATTGGTGTATGTATAAATTTATTAGGACGTCAGAGATGTAATATGTTAATGATATGTATCCCTCAAGAAATATAGAAATCCAGATAAGTTTTAATCCCGCTTTCATGGATACTGAAACCTCATAAATCTTATTATTATGTGTGAAGTTTGAAATTATATTGAAGCAATAGATGTTTGATGAAGTAGGATGAAAGGACAGTATTACTTCCCAGTGTGACGCCATTAACAATCGCCGGCAAGCGAGTTGTCAGTTCTCATGGCAATATGAACAATAGTTCTTGGTTTTATCTAAGGTCCATGTTTGTTATGATAAATACCAGTGTATACTCAAATTTTAAATGAAGGAACTATATGAATTTATTTGTAAGATGACAAGGCCGAACCAAAAATTTCATCTATGACGCCATAGTAAATATATGCATATAACAGTAAACTCACATTTGCATAAGATATTTCCCCTGATTTCCTATTTGTATCATATTAATTTACCAATAAAATTTATCGTTTCTTACAAAAAGTTTGTAAATTACTGAGACATATCATTTGCCATTGAAATACTTTTTCCGTCAGTTCTAGACAAATCGCTTATTTTATAGGGTCGTGAATAATCGTTTTAAATTAACATTCTTAAATCAATCAATAAATGTCCTTGCATAAAAAACAATTAAGAAATAAAAAAAATAACAAATTCTAATGAAGATAACACTATGTAACAGAATTTTTGCCCCGGGCTGAAATTCCTCATTATAGTCCCATTATATTCCAAAAAATACTTAAAATATCACCCGACAAAAGGTTTGGCCTTTATGACCTTTTTGAAAATCAGAATTTTCATCATTTTTAATGTTTCACACCCGGATATTTTCGTGCAAAGTAAGAATAACCACAAATGTCATATATATTTTTCATTTACGTCAAGGCATTTCAGAACAGTTCTTATAATTTCGATATCTGGGATGAAAGTAAAGAAAATAAAAATTGAGTAATTCGAAATATTGATCATATTATATATATATATAGGGTCACGGACACTTCGTCCTTTCCATTTTGTCCCTGCCCAAATCGTCCCTGCCCAAATTGTCCCTGTCCAAATCGTCCCGTGCCCAATTCGTCCTTGTCCAATTCGTCCTAGACCCAACTCGTCCCTGCCCAACTCGTCCTCACTATTTCCCAGAAAAGAAGACATACCCTAACATTCATTCATGAGGAGTTCCTTAGCTTCAGGGAACCCTCGTCCAATAGACTCTCGGGTTCCGTCAAGCACAGTAATAGGGTATTGGGTTTTCTAACCCTCGGCCAAAGGACTTTCGGGTCCCGCCAAGCACAGTGATGGGGTATTGGGGTTTCTAACCCTCGGCCAAGGGACTTTCGGGTCCCGCCAAGCACAGTGATGGGGTATTGGGGTTTCTAACCTTCGGCCAATGGACTCTCGGGTCCCGCCAAGCACAGTGATGGGGTATTGGGGTTTCTAACCCTCGGCCAAAGGACTTTCGGGTCCTGCCAAGAACAGTGATGAGATATTGGGGTTTCTAACCCTCGGCCAATGGACTCTCGGGTCCCGCCAAGCACAGTGATGGGGTATTGGGGTTTCTAACCCTCGGCTAAAGGACGTTAGGGTCCCGCCAAGCACAGTGATGGGGTATTGGGGTTTCTAACCCTCGGCCAATGGACTTTCGGGTCCCGCCAAGCACAGTGATGGGGTATTGGGGTTTCTAACCCTCGGCCAAAGGACTCTCGGATCCCGCCAGCACAGTGATGGGGTATTAGGGTTTCTAACCCTCGGCCAAATGACTTTCGGGTCCCGCCAAGCAAAGTGATGGGGTATTGGGGTTTCTAACCCTCGGCCAATGGACTTTCGGGTCCCGCCAAGCACAGTGATGGGGTATTGGGGTTCCAAACCCTCGACCAAAGGACTCTCGGGCCCCGCCAAGCACAGTAATGGGGTATTGTCGCTGGCGGGACCCGAAAGTCATTTGGCCGAGGGTTAGAAACCCCAATATCTCATCACTGTTCTTGGCGGGACCCGAAAGTCCTTTGGCCGAGGGTTTGGAACCCCAATACCCCATCATTGTGCTTGGCGGGATCCGAGAGTCCTTTGGCCGAGGGTTAGAAACCCAATACCCCATCACTGTGCTTGGCGGGACCCGAAAGTCATTTGGCCGAGGGTTAGAAACCCCAATATCTCATCACTGTTCTTGGCAGAACCCGAAAGTCCTTTGGCCGAGGGTTAGAAACCCTAATACCCCTCACTGTGCTTGGCGGGATCCGAGAGTCCTTTAGCCGAGGGTTAGAAACCCCAATACCCCATCACTGTGCTTGGCGGGACCCGAAAGTCCATTGGCCGAGGGTTAGAAACCCCAATACCCCATCACTGTGCTTGGCGGGACCCGAAAGTCATTTGGCCGAGGGTTAGAAACCCCAATGCCCCATTACTGTGCTTGGCGGGGCCCGAGAGTCCTTTGGTCGAGGGTTTGGAGCCCCAATACCCCATCACTGTGCTTGGCGGGACCCGAACGTCCTTTGGCCGAGGGTTAGAAACCCCAATACCCCATCACTGTGCTTGGCGGGACCCGAAAGTCCCTTGGCCGAGGGTTAGAAACCCCAATACCCCATCACTGTGCTTGGCGGGACCCGAAAGTCCTATGGCCGAGGGTTAGAAAACCCAATACCCTATTACTGTGCTTGACGGAACCCGAGTCTATTGGACGAGGGTTCCCTGAAGCTAAGGAACTCCTCATGAATGAATGTTAGGGGTATGTCTTCTTTCCTGGGAAATAGTGAGGACGAGTTGGGCAGGGACGAGTTGGGTCTAGGACGAATTGGACAAGGACGAATTGGGCACGGGACGATTTGGACAGGGACAGGGACGATTTGGGCAGGGACAAAATGGAAAGGACGAATGGGCGGTTACGATATATATATAATATATATATATATATATATATATCGGTATTTTTGTTGAGGTTGCATTAAATCTTATTGTGATTTGTTACGATGAAAAAATGGGTTTGTCTTTTTATTTACAAGTTCTTTAAATAATTTGAATCGTAACAGGACTAGCACCCCCCAGACAATCACCCCCCGTACATTTACCCCCCGTTAGTAATATTTCTTATCTCTTAAAGTCCACTTATGAAGTTAACTATGTTTTCCAGCTATTAACAAAGGTGACGTCACTGGTGAACCACTTCTTGATCTCCTTTTCCGCTGCTTGCGAAGACTAATGGGGACTTGGATATCTTTAAAAAACCACAGGAACACGTTTTTGGGTGTGAAGAAATGAATATAATAAATTGAGAATAAAATTTATATGTCAACTTATTTGAGTAGATGAGTTTTTGATTTTCAAATAGTCACTTTCTCCTAGTCTTCGATTTAGGACAAGTGGTTCTGCGTGCTAACCAGTGACGTCACCTGTGTTAATAGCTTGAAAACATAGTTAACTTCATAAGTGGACTTTATAAGAAATATTACTAACGGGGGGTAAATGCCCGAGGGGTGATTGGCACGGGGGGGGTGCTAGTCCAGGGGGTGATTGTCGGGGGGTGATTGCCCTAGAATCAATTTGAATACTATTTTCCAATTCACAGTAAGTAATCAATTATTCATATGATTTAAGAAACTTGTATAGAACTACATGCAAATAAAAAGGAAAACCTGTTTTTTTCTTCATAACAATGTTATATATATATATTAATTTCAATGCTATTTTCAAACAGTTTGCCGCAAAATGTAGGTATGATCACAAGAATAACAAATCAGTTTTTATTTTTTATTTGCTTCCAAAACCAAACGAGATAATAAAAGTTCAAAATGTTCATTTTTGGGGTATTTTCCAGTAACATAAAATGACTTTAATTTCAAAACTGATTTGGAATCCTTGTGATCATACCTACATTTTGCGGCAAATTGTTTGAAAATAGCATAGAAATTAAGGACAGTAGAGGCGATCGAATGGCGAAAAAAAAATTACTACATAGTTTATTAAATATCTTTTGGAGCGGATACTTCCCATAATTCGATTTCGTTCAGACTTTCATAAGATGATCTCTATGCACTAAGTAAAATCCTAGGGGTAGCCCGACTCTCAAATCCGAAAAACGTGAAATAAGAATCACCCTATATATATATATATATATATATTATATATATATATATATATATATATATATATATATATATATATATATATATATATATATATATATATATATATATATATATAGATATATATCCCATTATAGACAGTAACGAAATAATCTAAAAAACTGATTTTAAATTAATACCGAATCTATAAATATTTTTTTCTCAAAACTTATGTGAACCGTTCTATCCCGACTAAACTCAATTTTCATTAGTACCTCCTGAAACGGCTCATGTGGATGGCATTCCAAATGCCTAAGATTTAAAAATATTTATCCTATTGGACTGTTCAAGCCTTGGAAATCTAGAAAGTTATTTTTTTAAAAGAAGGACTGTAATTTTATGACTATCACCAGGACTTACTTATTCTCCCGGACCTATTAACATTAGGGGCCCACTTACGTATTTAGTCTAAAAGGAGTCTTCAGAATGACAATTCCGATGTCGTTTGCCGCATTTTCATAATTGAAATCCTCGTGCCCAATTAGCCTTTCCACATCCCTAGTTTGTGAACCTATGGAAAGTCCAAGGCGAGTCGACCCAGCCTTTACCTTCGTGTCATAATCATGCACCCCATCGAAGCAATGACGTGCAGTCAAAATGGCTCTCTACGATTGGTAAATGAAGTAAATAATAATGTTTCAATTATCAAACTAAAACCTCTTAAACAGACCTCGTGAATAATGGCTCCTCCGCAAACGTGTCCATTGGACTTGGACTGGAAAGATACCTGGTGGGGATAGCTTGAAATAGAGGATACTTCTTTTCCTCCGATGATCCGTGATTCTCTTTCGAAGAAGGAAGGCACCTCCGAAGACCTCCCTAGCTTAAAAAGCCCAAAATTAAAAGGGAGCTAATAAAATTCATTGTAGACATGAATAAGCAAAACTGTGCTTGATTCTCTTTTTTAAATAGTTATCTTTATTTATTATCATATAAAAATGTTTACATAGAAGATAAAGCCTTATCATATACTTTAACTCCCGCTGTCCAAGTCGACAAAAGCTCATAGGGTCCTCCCATGGGGTTCCTATTAAGCACGATAAAATCTGCATCAGATCCGTAGTTTAGAGTCCCCTTTTTCTCTTGTATTCCTAGGGCCTCTGCAGGGTGAAGACTGGCTGCCTCCAGGGCCTCCACTTCTGTACATTGAGCCCCTTCATAAAGTGACTCACGGCCTCCAAGAGCCGGTCGTGGCCCACAAAGTGTGTCCTTTGTTCCTTTAACTATAGCTACCTTCCCCTTTACCAGTATGTCCAATTGTCCCAACTTGTATTCCCGTCAGATAAGCCAAGGGCTCCAACGGCATCTGTTACAAGACAAAGTCCCCTAAAGTTGGTCTTGTAGGCCAGACGGATGCGGCCGTGTTGGAGTGGACCCATCGGATATGAGGCCGAAGAACACTCTTGGTCTTTCTTTGTCTTCTCTCGAGGAAGAAGAATAATTGTAGTTAGAAGTCCCAGTAGACCCGGATCGGAGCGATGGTGAAAGGCAGACATGGCGTTGAAGAGATGTGTCACCATGACGGCTCCTGCCTCCACAGCAGCCTCCGCTGTCTCCACGTCACAAACAGAGTGTCCCAAGGCAACACGTACCCCTGCCTCCCTTCCTAGCCGTCCTATGATCCCTTTCATTCCTCTCCCGGTGGAAGAACCTCAGGTGCTAGAGTGATGAGTTTCACATTCTTCAAATTGCCCCCATAGACTTTCAGGAGCTCATCGTAGGATAAAACGGGCCCCTGGATGTGCTCCTGGGATGTGCTCCTTTCTTTGCCTGGGATATAAAGGGGCCCTCAAGGTGAAGGCCGAGTATGGGTCCCTTAGGGCACACGCGAGGAAGCACTGCCTCATAAGTGGTCTGAGGTGAAGTCACAAGAGTTGGACAAAAGGAGGTCACTCCTCGTGAGAGCAAGTAGGTCGTGACCCGTGAAAGTATTAAGGCTGCACTTTCATCATCAGTGATATCTGTGGAGAAGTCGTATCCCAGGGCACCGTTGATTTGTAGGTCAATGAGGCCAGGGGATATCAGGGCTCCATTTAGGTCGAAGGATTCGTCCTCGGAGATGCGTTCCTCATAGAAGAGATTCTGTGGGTCCTGAATGAGGCCGTCCCTTATCCATAGATCCTCTTTGACAATGGAATGGTCCCTAAGGAGGAAGCAGTTTGTGAAGCGATATACTTTGGACATCCTATAAGTACTCTGAAGAGAAAGCTTGCAGTGCTGATGTAGTTCTTCTTTTTAACCGGGTATTGATTATAAAGAACATTTGAGGGCTACGAGGAAATAAATAGAATATATAGGGAGATATTATTAAGTATAATAGTCTCAGTTTTTTTTTAGAAGGGCGCATGGGGAAATGCGTATGAGATTTTGAGGTTAAGCTCAACTTTGGTTTACCTCAGTGAGTGGGGAAATTTCATTTGAGTTTTACGCTTTATATTATTATATAACGTAATTTGTCTTTATAATTAGCAAACTAAAAATCTAACAATCCTTTTGTAATTAGGATATTTAAAACTAGGGATTAGATAAGTATTTTATATAAAGGTATGAAAGATTTTTGTTATTTACTTACTGAAAATGACAAAAGATTGACATATTTCCCCTCGAATCAACAAAGTTACAACACCGATCTATCGAATATGAATCGGCAGTCCCAGCTCTGCATATAATACATTAAACGTAGGACCTCGACTATTTTAAAAGGTTACTCTATAAGCCACAAATGTGAATATTTTATTTCGTGTATGGAAGGAACAATGTATTCATTGTTGACCACCCTTGCTAAAAATTGCATCAAAGAATGTTCATCAAATGAAGTCTTTGTTTTAAACTTTGATTGTAAATTTCTTCGAAACACTTATTTTTAATTATTGAGCGTGGTTCAATCGTAGAGACACAAATACATAGAGTTTATTGGATTATTCTGAGAAATACGTCATTGTACCCAATATAAACAAATCTTATATCTCTATGATCAACTTACGATAACATAGTACAAATCGTAACAGGACTACCACCCTCCAAACTATCACCCCCCGTGATATTTACCCCCGTTACTAATATTTTATATACATTAAAGTCCACTTATGAAGTTAACTATATATATATTTTTTTTTGTTGACAAAATTGAATTAGTGCTTGAAACCTATTTTTGTTATATCGGTCATATAATGCATATGACCGATATTAGAAACTTAGGTTTCAAACAATAATGCAATTTTGTCATAAAGAAAACATAGTTAACTTCATAATTGGACTTTAAGGGATAAAAAATGTTAGTAACGTGGGGTATAGGGCACGGTGGTAAAAGCCCGGGGGTGATTGTCTGAGGGGTGGTAGTCCTAAACTCAGTACAATTACTTTATTCATATTGGACACAGACGACAGCTGAACAATGTTTATTTGCCTTTGAAGGGAATAAGCTCTCTATACCTTAATATATATATGGATTAAATCACTTCTGAGTTAGCATGTTTAAATATATAAGGATTCCCAATTATTTTTCACGTATCAGTATTTAATTAAGTAGATAAAGGGTTCTGACAGTACAATTTCAATCATTATTTTTATACACGACATGAATTTTATTTTTCAAACAGCCGGAATTCGAATAAGAGATTTTATAGAAATTGAAGCTTGTAATAATGTGAATTTATAGACCATAAATTAAAAGTTATATATATATATATACAGACAGAGATGTCCAATCCCACTGTATACTCATATTTAATGAATGTTGTTCTTTAGTATCAATGATAAATTTCATATGCCTGAGTTATTCCTCGTTAAACGTCACAGGATCATCAATAGGTCGATACTCGCTCCTCTTCAGAAAAGAAGCAAAGTGTCTCCTGACAAATATTTGTTTCAACCTATAATAGACTCAGGTTTTTTTTAGCAATCCCTACTTCAGAAATAACTTTATCTGGCCCCACTCCATTGCCTACACATTTTATCTTAATTTTTCTTTATTCTTATGTAATAAATATTTTTTAGCCTTGGAAAATAAAATGGATACTGGGACTTGTATTGTATATATTTATTATTTATATTCTGTTCTAAAAAGTAATGGGTTCTTCCTTGCGACTAAATGGGGCGGCGTCAAGATAAGGCCGGTTTATTCCTCCTTCTTTTTCTTATCTTCCTCCTCCTCCTCAAACTTCTTCCATGTGGGTACATCCTCTTTGGGAAAGAGGAAGTTAGTGGCTTTCCATGAAAGAGTCGATACAAAGGATCATCTTCCGTCCAAACAAAGTAGGATGAGGGGGTCTCATATTTCTTTTTCAAGAGGCTCTCCGAACCAAAGAAGTTGTGATATCCTTGCCTGCTGAGATGGATGTGCCCTATGGTGTAGAGTGCCGTGAAGGCGCTGACCCATACTCCAAGCCGGCGGGACTTGTAGGCCGCCCCGATGATGGCCCCAGAGACACCAGAAGAAAGGAGGGATGGGAGTGGGCTGTAGGGGTCTGAAATAGGGAGGAATCGGTAGAAGAGTTCCCGGGATGCCGTGTAGGAGAGGCTGGCTGCCGCTGCAGGGGCGACGAGGTAAACACTCCTCGCCAATGCTGCGGAAGCCGTGGGCTGTGTGGCCACAATGTAGCGGTCCCAAAGGGCCACCATCCCCCTATGCAGAGGCCGTCCTTGAGGCCTATGGCCAAACGCGTGCCCAGAGGCCCGTCCACGAACTTTGAAGGGACGGGTGGACCCTTCCCGATGTGCTCAGGGTAGCCGTGGTAGATCCGGGGGGAGAAAAGAAACCCCTGGCCTGCTCAAAGGGTGTAGGAGGCGTCCAGGGGTTAGGGTGAACCGAATCACCGTTCAAAACCATTGTAATATAATTGTGGTAAGTTTCAATATGGTGGTCGGGCGACTGACAGGGAATAATGTAAATAAACAATGAAGGGGAGAAAAGGAGGGTAATCCCGATCATGGTGTATTACTAATCATGGAGTGACTATTCATTAACAAATATAACGCTGCGCTACTCGATTCTAGGGCAAATCACCCCCCGAAAATCACCCCTGGACTAGCACCCCCCGTGCCAATCACCCCCGGGCATTTACCCCCCGTTAGTAAATTTATTATCTCTTAAAGTCCACTTATGAAGTTAACTCTGCTTTCAAGCTATTAATAATGTGACGTCACTGGTTAGCACGAAGTCACATTTCTTTAGAATTGGAATTTCTATAAATTTAACGTGCATAATTTTGCAAAATTCGTGTCTTAGACCTTATATCTGGGCTATCTATGTACAACTAGACAATCATACAGTTTGTAACCTATCAACTCAAGATCCCTTGATGAAATCTTAGAAAATAGCTTAGGAACCTATATGAGATAAACAAGAGATCTTGAGTTGATAGGTTACAAACTGTATGATTGTCTAGTTGTACATAGACAATCATACAGTTTGTAACCTATCAATCAAGATCCCTTGATGAAATCTTAGAAAATCGCTTAGGACCTATATGAGATAAACAAGAGATCTTGGTTGATAGGTTACAAACTGTATGATTGTCTAGTTGTACATAGACAATCATACAGTTTGTTAACCAGTGACGTCACATTTATTAATAGCTTGAAAACAGAGTTAACTTCATAAGTGGACTTTAAGAGATAATAAATATTACTAACGGGGGTAATGCCGGGGGGTGATTGGCACGGGGTGCTAGTCCAGGGGGTGATTGTCGGGGGGTGCTAGTCCGGGGGGGTGATTGTCTGGGGGGTGGTTGTCCTGTTACGGCGCTACTCATAAAAAATTGACATAAATAATGTAGATTTAGTAGGTTTCTTCTATTTTATCTTTACTTTTCGAGACATTTAATTGCTATGAGTCTCCATTTACAAATTACAACCAAAAATCCTTACATCTCTTGATTTGAATTACTTTCATGTTTTTAGGGAGTACAGATAAGGGAAAATGGGGAGTAACTGTGGACGTCATATAACATTATCATTTGGAACATGAAAATACGACGACGTTATTGAATACTACTGCTCTCCACAGACTAAAATACTTAGTACTAAAATATGGTTTAGGACTTCCACCCCCGACAATCCCCTCTGGGCTTTTACCCTAGATATATAAAGATATAGAGAGCTTATTTCTTCAATAGTAGAGAAACATCGTTCAGCTGTATTTTGTGTCCAATACATAGAGATATAAAGATATAGAGAGCTGATTGGATCCTTCAGAAAAATACGTCATGTGACTGTAAAAACTTTTAAAAGATATACAGTAAACCTCGATATAACGAACTATATGGGGGGAGGGCAGGGCGTTATATCCGAAAGTTCGTTAAATCCGAAGTTCGTTAAAGGGGGGCTCTGGAGTGTAAGGTATATCCTGCAGGAGTGACGACGAACTGTCGCTGGACACATTTGGCAGATTAGTGGAGGAAGTCGAAGTCACAGACACACTGCTGGTCTCAGACTCTGTCCTAGACCTCTTCTCAGCTGGGGAGGGGCCAGCCTTGAAGAAGTCAGAGATCTTCGCCTGCGTCTTCCTCTGCTGCACCTCACGCATGAGTTCAAACCGCATGATCCGCAGCAGCTCATAATTCGGGTTCGGTAGCCTTAATATAACGAACTTAGGTTCGTTATATTCGGGGCTGTTCGGTCATGAAGGTTCGGTAGCCTCAAATATAACGAACTTAGTTCGTTATAACTGAGGCTTGTTCGGTCATGAACACAAAAGGTTCGGTAGCCTCAGATAAAATAAACTTAAGTCCGTTATATATGAGGCTTGTTCGGCCAGCTCCAGGAAGTTCGGTATCCTCAGATATAACGAACTTAAGTTCGTTATATCTGAGACTTGTTCGGCTAGCTCCAGGAGGTTCGTTGTATCCGAAGTTCGTTATACAGAGGGGCGTTATATCGAGGGTTTACTGTAGAGAGTTTATTCTCTTCATCATTCATAGATTCTATCTCTAAATCAGCTTACGATGACGTCGTATAAATACTTTGTTTATTTGCACACACAGAAAACATTAGAACGCTGTTTTCTCGCCATTGAAGGGAATCAGCTCTCATATCTTTATATCTCTATGGTCCA
>CP045907.1:4351873-4388452 GCA_013387185.1 Caligus rogercresseyi | reverse complement strand
AACATGATTTCGTATAGCATCATCATCAATCATAATCTTGTTGTGCTAGTTTGGTCAATCGGAAAATATGTCTAAGGCTCACTCATATTGTGTCCTTAAAGGGAGAGGAACCTATTTCTTATGGGGGCCTTGAATGCATTTGACAGAGATTTATTGGGAAGTCATCTTCGAAAATTATAAGTTAAAGTCGACGTACCGAGGTTTTTTTTTGTTCAAGTACCATATTTGTTTTTGTATAAATTATTGTCTGAGACCAATATATAGAAAATAATGTAGGTACACGATCAAGAATGAATATGGAAGTACAAAAATAAACGAAAATAATGAATTCGTCCTCTTTAATACCTAATACTTCTTAAATGGAGTTTTAAAAATTGTAAACTTTTAAAAATATGATTTGGCGCTCAGATATTAAAAAAAGACTAGATAACTAAAAGTCATCCCTCTGGTTCTTTACAGAGCTTCTTTCATTTCCCTTTATAGCCGAGGAAAGCGATTTTAGAAAAAACAAATGGATAAACTCCGTATTTCTTTTTGCTATTCCCTGCTGATAAAGGAAAGCCTTGTTGGTGGCATTACCCATTATCTAATATCGTTCCTAATATACAATAAAGTAATTATTGATATATTCAATCAACCGTCCGGCTTTAGAGTGGAGAAGATGAGTACTCACCAGTGGCTTCTGTTTGGCTCGGATTCTAACTAATTCTGTGTCGTCAAATATTTCAGCTGTTTGGGGGATGCCTACAGATAATTCATTGGAGAAGGTCCAATTATTAAGGGCTATTCTACTGTAGATATAATATGCCAAAACTATCAAAAAGATACTGTTTCAAAACTTTAGGGAAAGCCTGAAAAACTTAAGAACGGGCAATTAAAGAGCGTCATTTCACTCTCCACTAGTGTTGCCATCGGTGTGCCGGGCTCGGGCGCAAAAAAATAGGAAAGTCGGGCGGGATATGCGGGCGGCCTTTTTTAATTTTTAAAGCCTTAAATCCTTTGCGCCCTGAAAATGATGGGTTCCTTTATTGTCCTAATATCAAAGAAATGATAAAAGAAAATATAATTTGCCTCAAATCTATGAAACTCCTGACCTTCCTGAAAGCTCGAAAAAAGAATATTGGGTTCTCTAAAATATATCTATGATGAAACAATGTTCACCGCACACTACAATTTCGGAAGACTTGATCAGATTTTAAGATTGTGGCAGATCTACAGCATCCACACTTCGTGGACTGTCCCATGCTATCGGTTTAAAATAAATATTGCCTGAATGTGAGAGGAATGGAGGGTTTAAGATTTTATCAAAAAGGACCTTGTAATGCTTAGATTAATAATTTCTCAAGGCATTTAACTTTTTTTTTTCATCATTTTTTATGAGGCGTCTGGAGATTTGAAAATAGGATTTGACCTTTTTGGTCAACATTCCCATGAGTACTATTGTGGTGATTATTAATCACAACACAACACGAGCAACGGGGATGTGTATAAAACAAACATACATAACTTTTTTATGTATTGCATTTATAGGTTTTGCAGCAGTCCTTCTCCCTTGTGATTTAAATAAATAAAAGGCTTTTAAAATATGTAATAAATGGTAGTAATCTATCAAGGTTCATCACCTTTAAAAACCTCGAATATTAAATTGTCATTCCTTGGAGTAATACTTTGTGACTAGTAATCATAGCATCGGTAATATGAGAATTTAATGAATATTTATATATATATATCAGAGCTGCGACTACCGAATATAAATCGGTATTCGATACTACCGACGGTATATTTCAAATATCGAACCGATTCACGAATTTCGGTAGAAACTACTGACATATTTGAAAGTATGACTTTTGTAGCATTCGCATGAGACATAAAATATAGAGAGCTTACTTATTCCTTCAATAGCATAGAAACATCGTTCAACTGTCGCTTTGCCCAAGCGCTCCTTTGTGTGAAGAAATTGAACTTTGAAAATAAATAAAACAACTATAACTTATAGTGCTATAGAGCAGATACATAAATAGCAAAGAAAATATAAAAAAAAATTTTTATATTTTCTTTGATAAATAGGCATTCAATATAAGCTTATGCTATGCATTGAATACTAGAGTACCTAAAAGTGCATTTAATATCGGACAATAAGAGACAGTAAATGAAAAAAAATCTTTAACCTTCCATTTCCTACAAAATCTAAGTACATATATTATTTATATAAGATTAGTATGTATTAATTTCAAATAGTCTATAATGAATAACAAGTATGTACTTAATCTCTTTTGTATAAATTGTCCGATATTAAATGCATATGAAGAAGTCAATGAGCAGATACATAAATAAATTTATCTCTCTTTATAATCTACTGTACCGAATATCGATCGATACTGTAGATATATAATAATATCTACCGAATACCGATATCGATCGGTAGTAGGTATATACCGAATACCGAACGGCGGTAGATTGTTCTACCGAATCCCAGCTCTGATGTCATATATATTCATGTTTATATATACAGCGGTTGCCGCGGGCGATGAAAATAAGCGATAAACGATGATTATCGCTGAGGTCAAACCTTTTATCGTTATCGTTTATCGCAAAGTTTTATAAATTACCGCTCATTCACTTATCGTTAGTCCCAAAAAATGAGGAACGATAAACGATAAATTCAAAGACGACTTATGTAAAAATACAAAAAAAATTAAAGGAATTTTTGGAAATACTCCTTTCTAAAAAAAAAAAAACGTCGTCACTCTTTTTGGAGATTCTTTTCAAAAAAAAAATAACGTCATCACTTTTTGGGAGATTCTTTTCTTTAAAAAAAAACGTCAACTTTTTTTTCGAGATTCTATTCTTAAAAAAATACGTCATCACTTTTTTGCAAATTTTATCGTTATCGCTTACCGCAGGTCGGGTTTTGAAATTTTTTACCGTTTATCGCAAGTTGAGAAAAAAGTTGTCGTTTTATCGTTTCGCAAGTTGAAAAAAAGTTATCGCAGAAACCACTTATTTATATAGGTTTTTGATGAATTTGATACTATATTAATATAAATACTTTTAATATAGTTTTCTAATCGACAACTGTTTTCTTTTTCTTTTCATGTCGTATATAAAGTAATCCCTTGTCTTATTCATTAAGGTCCATCCAATATTATTTATAAGATTTATATCCCCAATTATAACATTTAAACATGCTTTCATATATTTAAGTCATATATATTTCTGTTAAACTTATTACCTCCGCCGAAGGAGGTATTGTTTTCACTGGTGTTGGTTTGTTTGTCAGCAGGATAACTCAAAAAGTACGGAACAGATTCGGATGAAACTTTGTGGAGTTGTTGGAAATGCCAAAAGGAACAAGTGATTAATTTTGGCATCTCTGAGTGCTTCTTTAAGATGCAAAATGAGCTAAATACAAATAAATATTTCAAGTTAGCCTACTCTGCCAATAGATGTCGCTGTGCTGTGAAATCGGGGTCCTCTCGGAATTTCCGTCGAGGGGAACCCTCCCTCGTCCCTCTACGCCACCCCAGTCGTGAAAAATCGGCCTCGGAAGGCTCATAAGGACCCGTGATGGTGGAGGTTTGAACTCTCTGAGTGTATATATGCCTCTAGTAAAACATATTTCCTCTTAGTGCAAATGTTATATGATGGTATAAAACATGAATAAACTTTCTTATTAAAGAAAAAGCCATGGCTTTTAATGCATGCTTCACGTACCTACCTTGCGTATAATATTATTATTTTATACCCCTCCTTATGTGCTTTTTAAAACTCTGATTTACCTTTGAGAGCTCCTTTATTTATTTCTTAGGGGGATTCGCCTTTAAGCCCTTTTTTCTCTCATATTTTGCAGGGTCATTAACCTGCTAGAAGAAAAATATATATGTAATATTTTGTGAAATATAATAATATCCTTTAATAAAAGTCCCATTCATTTATGTGTGTGTGTTCTTATTTTATCTTCATAGAAGCAGCCTTTATGAAGCTATGATTGAAAAATGGTGTTGCAAAAGCGACCTCTTACTTATGTTTATACTTATGAATGAAGCTAGTTTTTTTAGATTAGACATGTATGCATAAATGATAATAATAATATCCTATTCTTTTTAATGGAATGGAGGCCTCATATTAAAAGTTGCTTCATGAATAGTTCATTTTGGACTGTCAAAGCCTTTGCTTTGATAGTCACTGAGGCAATCGTCAAGGCAGTGGTCCTAAAGGCCTGGGAATGCTTCCACTCCAACGAGGAGAGCAATGGTACCAAGATCGCGTATCGGCGACTTCTCGAAGATGAGATCCACAGCTGAGTGTCATATTTCCTAAGGGGGGTTTGGTATTGTTGTCATCGCACGTTATCACACTGTGAAACACATTTGAGACCCTGATGTCGGTCAAAACCCTGCATGCTGCAAGGACTGCAGCTAATATCATTTGGACGCAGCCTCCCTATCCAGCAGTTGTCAAACATTAAACAATTTTGTTATTAAATTATTATTTATTTTATTATCTAATGGCTAGTTATACATATTTTTTTGCCTATATGGCTCGATAGATTTGCAGCTTCCGACATGATATAAATAAGCATTAAGGCATTAAATTTAGTCTATCGAACCTAAGATACTCTTATCAATGAGGTAGACCAAAATTGACCATCCCTCTCGGGAGTATTCGAACCTGCGCCCCCAACATTGAGAATTGAACACGCCTTAACGGCTATCGCACTCCCTTCACACGGCTATCGCGCTCCCTTAACATTTAACAATTTTGTTATTAAATTATTATTATTTTATTATCCAATGGCTAGTTATACATATTTTTTTGCCTATTTGGTTCGATAGATTTGCAGCTTCCGACATGATATAAATAAGCATTAAGGCATTAATTTAGTCTATCGAACCTAAGATACTCTTATCAATGAGGTAGACCAAAATTGACCATCCCCTCTCGGGAGTATTCGAACCTGCGCCCCAACATTGAGAATTGAACACGCCTTAACGGCTATCGCACTCCCTTCACACGGCTATCGCGCTCCCTTAACATTTAACTAATAAGTTTGATTATATTTTATACTTTGATTACACATATTTGATGATGATACAAGCCATGGAGTCCAAGCGATTGGTAGCCCTGAATATCTGGTTATTTGCTCTTCATAACTTGTGAAAGAGAGTTTAAAAAAGAACCAAGGAGTGAGACTTCATATCTTTCATCATGAAATAGAGAGAGTGATCTCACATCATCGCACTCAGTATTTCATGGAAAATAAATATTTCCTTTCTGTCGTTGTCTTTCCCTGACATGGAGAGCACTCAAATACCTCGAGTTTCTGCGCTACCATTCATTACTCCGGTCTTACATTCTCCATGGCTTGTATCCTTATTTAAATATGTGTAATCGAAGTATATTTAAACGATTTTTGGAACTTTTCAAAGAATATCGTCCAGAGGGTCGAGGTGCGTGATAAATTTTAAAGTTCCAATTGCAAAAGCTACCACTGTAAAAATAAGAGAAAGAAAAGAAGTGGCTTTCATCATGCTATTGATCGACAGCTTATGATGTAAGTACTGTCTCCCTTGAGCGTTTAAGCCGTCACAAAAAAAAACCTTACGATTCCCAATAGGCCCTTGACATATCTAGTGATAAGGAAACAATATCGATAAGTATATAATAACTATATTCAGTTGAAATATATCGAATCAAAGAAACAAATATTGAGGGTATTTATTTATTGTTGTTATTATTATATATGCATATTATTTGTTATGAAAGGTTGCGTGAGTGAAGAAAATACAAAAACACGCAGGGAGTCCAATAGAAGTAAATGCTTTGCTTTTTTGCTTACTTTTGAGGAAGATAGGGTTAGGAAGTGACCCTTTTTATAGAGCGTAGTGTACGTATAGGACATTCGCAGTCTAATGACCGTTTTACATGGGGTTGAGGCCGTTGGGCCCAGAGGCGGGCCGCGTAGGCTCCAGCCGTAGGCTGGGACTTAGTTGCCGCCTGGGCCCAGCGTGCCTCAGTCCCATGTAAAACGGTCATTAGGCGCGATGACCAAAACGTGTCCATAGAACGTAGTGTATAAAAAAAACGATTATTAGTAAAATTATCTTAATTCACATGCTGCTTACTCAATATTCAATAATAAAAATATCAAAATACTGTTGGTCTTCAGTGTTTTTTCACTCACGAAACCTTTCAAAATAGCTATTGAGGTAAGGATGTTCAGCATTTCCAAAATTTCGATAGGTGTTTTAATATGTTATGAGGTAGACACAAAATGATAATTCCCTCTCGGGAGTATTCGAACATAGAGAGTTGATCATGCCAGAACACAATCGGCCTTTGCACTCCCTTTACTATTAGATCATTTTTGTTATGACTAGAGATCGGAAAAATATTTTGAAATATAAAATATTTTTTAAATATTTTCCTTTTTAAGTTGTTTGAAATACTTTCCTGTTTTATGTTGCTTTTTATATTTTCCAGTTTTTGATAATGTTTTAAATATTTGCGATATTTATCTAACTTTTAAAGTAATAAGCAATTTTGGTAAAAATATATTGTAAATTTATTTAAAGTTTATTTAATAAACATGTTATGCTCATTGTGCACGTATTTTTGTCTTAAATACCAATTTTACATGGGTATAAAAATATTTTATCAACTTTTGTGTCCAGTTTCACGCTGGAGGAAGACCTGGCAATATACAGTATTCATCCGTTTTTGTGGAGACTGCACCCTCTCACGTTAGCTCTGCGAGCAAAAGTCAGACAGTTGTTATACAAATATATTCTAATGACGCCAGGAGTTTTGTATTGCATTGTATTTCATATTTGGATTTGTAACCTTTGTAAAGATTTTGACTGTTGAGGCGAGAAAACATTTATCCAGCAGAGATGTCAGGAAGCAGTTCACAACACAAGTGGCTTCAACAGCTTAGCCTACGCAACGATGACATCAAGTTTGTCGACATGAAAACTGCTTTTTGCCGCCATTGTGAATCCAGCTTCGAATCTCGGCAGAAAGGTCAAGTGAAACAACATATCGAGTCCGCAAAACACAAGAAGAATATGCAACTCAAGACGAAAAGGAGCAGCTCTCAAGCACAGCTTGAAGAAGTTTTTGAGAGAAGCGCCAAGAAGTCCAAGTCGTTTGATCTCAACAAAAAACTCTGTCAAGCTTTATTGGCTGCGAACATCCCATGGTACAAATTGCAGGTTCCCATGTTTCGTCAATTTCTTGGAGAACATTGTGCTGTATCTATTCCTGAGAAAGACTTACCTGGGCATCTGCTATCAGGATGTGCTCACCAAAATTATGGTTAATATTGAAGATCAACCCATCTGGCTCGCCATCGATGAAACTACGGACGTAGAAGGACGATATATTCTAAACGTGGTTGTCGGAAAACTTGCTGCAGATTCATCCAATCGAGCCGAACTGGCGCACTTGATGCTATTGGGAAGAACCAATGCTGAGACAGTATCTCGTGCCGTAAATGATGTAGTAATGACTATTTTTGAAATTAACCTCCTGTTGCCTTCCTTTCCTCTACACAACTTTTGCCCTCGACGGAAATTCCGAGAGGAAGACGCTCCCGGCACCCGATTTCACAGCACAGCGACATCTATTGGCAGAGTAGGCTAACTTGAAATATTTATTAGTATTTCGCTCATTTTGCATTTTAATTCTGCACTCAGGGATGCCAAAATTTAATCACTTGTTTCTTTTGGCATTTCCAACACTCTACAAAGTTTCATCCGAATCTGTTCCGTACTTTTGAGTTATCCTGCTGACAAACAACAAACAACAAAGCCAGTGAAAACAATACCTCCTTCGGCGGAGGTAAATATGGCCAAGGGCCAGCGAGAAGTCATCCTTCTGCAGCTGTATGCTCCAATTACCTTCTCAAGATTGTCTACTCCCCCTTTACAACGATTGTAGTCCATAATAATTAATGGCTTACCACAGGGCTATTCAATTGGCGGCCCGCGGGCCAGATGCGGCCCGGACACGGCCAACATGGGTCAAATACACTTGCGAATCGAGCTTTTCTCACGTGAATGTTAAAACAGTTATCGGTGTTCCCAACAGACAACAAAATTCACCAGTACTTAGGATTGCATTGACATCTTATGAGCCAAACATCAGAGATCTTGTGCAAAACAGAAATGCCACTTCTCTCACTAATTCACCGGCAGCAGTGGGCTAAAATAGCCTGTTCTGTTTAGCAGCCAGCCTCATGAACAATGAGAAATGTTGAATAAATGTTCTATTTTTGTTTGTTTTAAATAAAGAGATGGAGCCTTTGTGTCATTTATAGGCTATTCATTTTGAAAGCTAAAAAGGTCATATAAAATAGGCTAATATTATAGTAACCATCGGCCTAATAATACTAATAGTAATACTACTAATGTTAAATAAAAAAATAATAATAGACTAAAAAAAGTGCCGCAGAAATTTTGCGGCCCAGCTCAAGTTCTTGGATTCCAAATGTGCCCACTGGATAATAATAGATGGCTTACCATCTTCACGGCCACTAATTCCCGCGTCTCTGTGCAGGTACTCAGGAGAATTACATTTTGCTTTTTTTGGTAAATATGAAACTAAAGTTGTAGCGTCTCTTCCTTTTGCTACAATTATTGCTCTTGGGAGTTCAGGTTTATTTTTTCGAACAGTACCAACCATGGGTAATCTTCTTTTTCAGAAGCTGTTGTCCAAGTTCATAAGAGGTAAAAAAAAATATCACAAGTCACATTGTGACCCTTCAGTCCTTCAGTAGATCGAGTACAGCCGCATTCCTTGGTTTTTCTCTGGACGTTCACCGGCCAACTTTCCTGTATATACCTGGACTTTCCAAGCATAACTTGATTTGGCATCGCAAGCCACCCAAAATTTTATCCATATCTTACCGGCTTACTTGGCATATACTGTCAAAAAGGACAACGACTTTTAGAGAAGAACAAATTATAATATTTCGCATCAGAAATTGCGTATTAGAGAGACTTATCATTCAAAGAAAGAATTTCCATGACGCAAATACCTTTGTGACCTTCGAATTTTGTTAAAATTTTCTAATGGGTCATATTGACCCAGACGACAATTGTTGTGCATTTTTTGGACACGGAACAGCTTATGTGTCATTTTTTATTTCATTTTTTATTATTATACACAATTTGGGAAAATACAAAAAATATCAGAATGAAAAAAATCATTTAATTGGTTTTTAAGGTTAGTTTAGCTAAGAAATGGGTCATTTTGACCCGAATACAACAGGAGGGTTAAGACTGAAAACGTCAAATTGATGCTCTCTAATGCTACTGCTTACATGCTGAAATGTGGTAGACAAATTAAAATTTTCTATCCTAATCTTCTTCATGTGACATGTCACACCCACGCTTTTCATCGAATCGCTGAATGTGTTCGGACACATTTTCCGAAAGTGAACGAATTGATCTCAGCTACTAAGAAAGTGTTCCTGAAGGCTCCATCACGGATTCTAGCATGGAAAAATTTCAACCCAAATCTTCCACTGCCTCCCGATCCAATACTAACCTGTTGGGGAACATGGTGAACGCCGCATTGTTCTATGTTGAGAACCTTGACGCAGTGAAGACTGAGGTCGAATCATTTAACTCACATGATTCGGAGGCCATCAAAAGATTTCAATTTATTATTGGCGATGATAAAATGAGGTCAAGCCTATCATACATTGCTGCTAATTTACACTTCCTTCCACGAGTCAGTCAAGATCTTGAGAGACAAGGATCGAGCATAAAAAAATATTTTGCATCCGTCTCTATGGCTGAGGCTGCTATTTACAGCTTACCAGGCATAAAGGATGAAACAATATAAGAAAAATATATATCTGTGTATGCCGGCAATCCCGATATCGATGTTCTAGGATCTATTGAGTCCGTGATCTCAGAAGGCAATAAAGCTATCCTCTACGGCATGTCTCCACAAAGGGCGGCTGAATACAAATTTGCACCTGTCACAAGTGTCGATGTTGAACGCTCCTTCTCTATGTATAAGACTCTTCTCTCCGACAGCCGCCACCGGCTCACATCATAAAATATTGCAAAAATTTGGTGAGCCACTGCTTTTATCGGTGAGATTTTCGTTTTCTATGACTGGATTTTGTTTTCAGTAGATAGTTAAAATATCAGTAAACTGTGTAGTATGTTCCGGTAACGCAGAATAGATATTTTGTCATTTTTAGTAAATAAATATTTAAATATTTCAGTGTTTTCTTTTAAATATTTTGTCATTTTTAGTAAATAATATTTATATATTTCATTGTTTTTTATATAGTCATTTTTAGTAAATAAATATTTAAATATTTCGGTGTTTTTTAATATTTTTCCGATCCCTAGTTATGACATTCCTCCAAGGACATTTGTTCCGAGTATTTGTTTCTCCAAATGGGATTGTCTACATTTCGTAAGAGAAAAATATAATGGTTAAATGATTCAGATTTCCAATTAATTACTGACGTCTTCCATGGCACCGGGTTTATTTTTATTTGAAAAAATCAGGAATCAGAACAAAATCAGCAGCATCTTTTCCTACGAAAATAATTAAGGACCATTAGGATATTTTATATTTATATTTGACCGTTTTTGTGTTCGCAAATTTATATATATTTAAAAAAATCCCTACCATTCAATCGCAAGTTGAGTTTTGAAATTGTGAATCCCCGAGAGCACAAATTAAATTATTAGATCATGACATCTATAAATGAAGCACAATGAGTATCATTTATATATTTGGAAGATCCCTCCATTAGGTACTGAAGGGGTCCTTGTAAGAGGCATTATTTTTTAAAAATTATGATAAAAAACTTTGACAAATATTAATGTCCATGATAATTCAAATCAAACACAACGTACATTTTAACGTTAATCCATGGAGATAGCGTGAACGATACAGTGTACTTTTTAATTGATGTACGTCAAAAAAATTATTATTTTCAACGTTACATGTCGACAATAACTATTGTATCTTTCTCTTTTTCCTCAGTTGTTGAACCAAGCTCTATTAAATATTGTCTATATATACTTAAATGCTCCTACGAGACAGTAAGGGTGGTTTTTTTTTCTTCAGCATTCAAGTTAAATATTCATTTTAAATTATATAGAAAAAGTCGGGAAATATATCTTTATTGTGGAGACTCAAATATTTTTTTTGAGTGTTCTAATACTTTTGGACTAAAATTGTAAATATTGACTACTTCTTAGATATCAAGGAATGAAAATTGAACCCCGTTCCAGAAACCAATTGATGACCAGAACATATTTTTCTTCAATCAATGAATGCGTTCCAAAGAACGCTAAATAATGTTTAATTAACATTTTTTCTGATTTAAATCATTCTGTTATAATTTACGGGATATATATTTTTTGTATAAGGTAAATTTGAATACCGTTAAATATCTAGGAGATATTTTTCCATTTGACTAAACAGTGAGATAACTGTCAATGACGTTTTCTATCTTCCTTTAATAGTCGCTTCGATAGATATTTTGTGTTTGTAAGACATTATCTTATTTTGCAAAAACAGGGATAGGCCAAGACTAAAGTGATACGCTTACTTTATTTACGAGAGCTAGAAAAACTAATTGGGCAGTCAATGAATTCAGCTGATATTAGCTGTCTCCTATTAATCAGAATTATATTTGTTTGCACAATCGTCTTGGTTGACATTAAAATCTATTACTTTTATTATATCTATTATAAGGTGTCTAAAGCTTAAATTTATTCCACTTTGTTATATAACTAAATATCCTTAAATGTTAACAAATATGACTGGGTGAATTGTTTTTATTTATAAGACTGGCATTGTAATCGATAAGTCCATCCAACGTATATATTTAAATCAGGCTCTGTCGTTGTAGTGAATCACACACAAATATATATATTTATGATCATAAAAGCATCCAGGGCCTATCTTTTTTACTAAATAAGTCTCTATATTTGACTCGTTTTCTCTCTATTAGGTGACTTATAGGTATATGAAGTAAGCAGGAATCCACTTATTCGCCCCTCCCAAAGCAATATTAAAATTAGAGATTTTACTTCATAGTAATGATATGTATGATGAATTGAATAATTATATTGGAAGGGTTTGCTTTCGATGCCCTCATGTGTAGGTACATAATAGTCCATTTAGTTCCATAATAACTTGTAACTTAGTGGGTCAACAGCCTCATTTAAATTATAGAAAGTAAATCATTCGACGATCCTAATTGAAAATGAGATCACAGTTTTTATCATAATTCGAAATAACATAGAGAAGTAGCCTCTCATTAATTTTTATAGGATTATAATAGTGTGATATAATAATAATAATGATGGGATTTATATGATAGGTAGGGTGAGAAAAGACCCAATGTACCTTTCCGAGGAATTCCAACCATGCATCTCAAAAAAAGGCTAGTTAAATAATAAATATATGTTGTATATTTCTCCTCTTTTAGAGTCATAATGAATATATATTTTTGGAAATACTAATGTAATAAAACTTAAGTTTCATAGTTAAGAAGAAATAGGCATGGTAAAACATATTCTGCTTCATAAATTAATATATATGTAAATATAAATCACCAATAGTAATATTCTCTTTTATACACACACATATAGGTATATAGGGAAAGGGTGATTCGTTTTATCCTGCCGATTTGGGTAACCCGCATTGACTCGATATTTTTGTTTAAATATTCGCGTATAAAAAGGAAAATGTAGAAGTTGAACTTTTCGTGGCATGTTAAATATTAACGAACTAGTAGAAATGATATTAATGTTGAGAGAATAAAGTTAAGGGCCCTCCTGAGAAGGTTCAGAAGGGCACAGAATGAATTAAACTTGGTTGACAAGATTGGTTGGGGACTCCTGCAGCTGCGTCGTTTGGGTGGCGTCATGGCAAATACATTTTTTCTTTACAGACTTGCATGAGAATCTGAGTGAGAATTTGGATAGCTTCGTACATATTTTATGGTACCAGGCTCCGCAGTCACAGCCGACCCACTCCGTATTGTATGTTTCCGAGCGAGGTGCATCCTCTGGGAGCGGGGGGTCATACTGAAGGCATATACCACAATCAACGTCTTCCTCACTTTCATCAATTTTACCGGTCATGTCCTCTAGGATATTGAGGGGTCCCTCGGACTTCCTCTTTTTGGTGTTACTTGGGGACGTGGTCTTGCTTTTTCGTCTGTGCGTGACTTTGTTGAGGCGGGTGGAGGATGCGAAGGAGGGGAAGACAAAGAGATCAAATGCACCGTCGTCCTCATCCTCTGGAGATGAATTTTCATCCTCAGAATTGTATGGAGAAAGAAGTAGTTGGGGATCATCCGGGAGCTGCTCCTGGACTCCGGCCAGGGTCTCCTCAAAGTTGAGGACAATGGAGGGCGTAGAGGCGTTAAAGAGGGGAACGGGCTCACTCTCAGGGACCTCAATCGGCTCCATTTTGACGATTTGGGGATGGAAGGCATTTTTGTGAATGAGGGGAGGAAGGGGCTTACTGAAAACCTTTGAGGGGGACTTCTCCTCCGTCACTGCTTCTTTTTGTTTGGGCTTCTCTGCTACCTCCGCCTGTTTTTAGCCTCGTCGGAGGGCTGCTTCTTGGGCCCTTCCTTCTTTTTAGTATTTGGCTTTGCAACCTTAAGACTCTTAATCTCTGCCTCCAAGGCAACCTTCTCTTTCCTCATCTCCGACTTCAACTGATTTAAATTTACCTTTAAATGCTCTATTTCCATGTCCTTATTATGAACGGTGGTCTCTAGGGACTCGATTGTGTCTACAAGGTGATTGTTTCCCTCATGAGTTCTAAAACCACGAGAGGATGAGCACTGCTTACAGCCCTCGCGGAGTTTAGTCTCTAAAGAAATAATCTCCTTCCTTCCAGAGGAAATGAGGGCCGCATTCTTTGCATTTTGGGCTTCTTGAGATTTTAATTCCGCTAAAAGAGAGCTCACACGGTCGTCGTTTGACTTGAGAGACTTGTTGAAGATATTTTTCTCTTTGTTGAAAGCAGTGAGGTTATTTTGAGATTCCTTAAGACGATCTTCCAAATTCGATTTGTGTCTATTGAGGACAACAATTTGGGAGGAGCACTTGGCGTACTTTTTCTTCACATCACTGAGACTTTCCTTAAGAGATGAGAGGGCCTGGGCATGTTCCTCCGTCTCTTTCCCATTCGGACCAGTTTTTGAAGAGGACTCCAACTCCTCTATTCGAGCTTTGTTCTCTTTCAATTTTTCATTTTTCTCCTGAAGAACCGTTTCATAATCTTGGAATATTTTGACAACCTTTTCTATTCTGTCGGAGAGGGACTTCTTCTCGGCCTCAAGACCCTGGATCTTCTCGGAGGAATCCTGTAACTGACTCGAGAGCTCCTCCACACTTTTCTTCAGCTTAGAGACTTGAGCAGTCTCCTTAGTGGATTTCTTTTTCTTTTCCTCCTCAAGACGAACAATCAAGTCCTCATTGGCCTCCTTCAATTCCTCGATTTCCTTTTGGAGGTCTGAGGCAGTCTTTTTAGCGGCCTTTGCGTCCTCTTTTATCTGAGCGTTGAGTGTTTTCTTGCTCTCGTTGGCCTGCTTTAGCTTTGTACGAATGGTCTCCAGGGCCTTGTTTGCCTTATTGAGGTTTTTTTCAAGTGTGGCAGAGGCCTTGCTATGCTTATTCCGCAGTTCCTTGAGCTCCTCCTCCTTTTCGGCAATGGAGTCCCCGCGACTATCAAACTCAACCTTGAGCTCCTTGAGTGAGCTCTCTAGATTCGCTTGAAGGTCTCGGGATTCCTTCAGTTCCGCTTTGAACTGATCCACTTCTTTGTCCAGGGCCTCCTTTTCTTTCGAGAGGGATAGATGAAGGTTATGCTTCTCAACGAGAATTTCTTCAGAGGATTTGTGCGAGTCTTGGACTTCCTTGAGTTGCCGCTCCAATTCAAGTGCGTCGCTCTTGGACCGCTCCAGGGACTCCTGGACGGCCTTCCTCTTTTCAAACTCCTCCTCCAACTGATTCTCCTTTTGGAGGACCCACTTCTCAAACTCAGAGCTCTTTTTCCGAAGTGTTTCCTCTTGCTCGTTCTTAAGGTCCAGGAGCATGATTTCCAGCTCCTCGATCCGATGATTTTGTACTTCCACGGAGGTGATCTCCCACTTCTGGGTGACCTTTCTGCGCACGTCCGCGTGGCGGTTGAGCTCAGGGGGGTGCTCGGAGGGCTTAGAGCTCTTCTTGCCTTCTGAAGATGGGGAGTGACTATCAAGGTACTCATGGAGATGCACCTCGAGAAAGTGTTTCGTGAAGTCGAGCCTTTCGGGGTGACTGCTTTTACATTTGTGACAGATGTAGGGCCCTGTTTTGGGGAGATCTGGGAAGAAATGAGTGACCATGAGATGGTAATTGAGGGACATTTGTGAGGGGAACTTCTTTTTGGGGCACTTTTGGCAGTGGAAGAGGGAGAGAGAAGAGGGTTTATTATATTTCTCTGGGGCAGCGGGAGACTTTTTCTCAGTGGAGGGGAAGTCCAGGGCCCGTGTGGGGGATTTCTGTGGTTCATCTACGACAACCCGAATGGAGCCCTTGCTCCCCTCCGTAGCCTTGAGGTAGAGGTCCATGCTGATGTTGTGTTCACAGCCGTAATGCAGCATGAGTCCATGTAGATTGCTCTTTTCCTTTCCACACTCCGGGTAGGGACAGAAAAAAGGCCTTCTCTTGGGGAGATCGCTGCTCAAGACTTTCGTAAAATGTCTGAGGGAGATGTGGCGCATGAAGAGCCTCTCTGTGTCAAAAGCGGAGTTGCATAGCTCACAGTTGAGGGATATCCGTGCCGATGAGTCCTCTTTGTCCCCGGCAGAGTCCGGGCTCTCTTCTTGTTCGAGGCTCTTGAGCTCTTGCTCATAAAACTGGAAAGAAAGCTTCTCATCGCAGCCATAGTGCATGAGGAGTTCCTCCGCAGCGTCATCAGTGGCCGGAGGGGTGTAGTTACACTTGAGGCATTTGTAAGGACGGGTAACTCTTTTCATGAGTTTGCTCCTGAAGTGAATGACCGTGAGGTGGACCAGGAGATCGTATTCAGAGCGGAAGGGTGCGCAGGTGGAGCATAGTCGGCATTGGTGGATCACAGGGCTTTGGGGGATGATGACGGGTGTGGCGGTGTCTTTGGTGGGAGAAGGGGTCTTCTCCAAGCTCATAGAGGAGGCCAGAGGAGGTGGAGACTCTGGAGAGAGGAGAGTGCTTGCCTCGACGGGGGGACTTGCAGGGGACTCCAGAGTCTTAGGATCTACTTTGGACAATTTGCAGGGGGCAGGAAGCTTGACGTCGAGCCCTTCTTCCTCAAAAGAGGAACGAATCCGCTTACGCCTATAAGACCCTTGTTTTGTGAAGAAGTCCCACCCGGCCTCCTACTCTCCTCTTCAACCAAGTCGTCAATATGCGAATAGCGGAGGATACTTCGAGGGGAAGTGGGGCGACGAGGGCCGCCATGATTATTGCCACCCAAGTAGGAGGACTTGGAAGACGACAGCCCCCTTACGCCGTGATAATTGTGCCCATTGCTGGGTATGGACCTAAAGTATGTCCTGGAGTGCCGATTATTCATAGCTCACTCTCCTAGTCTGCAAAAACAATAAAGAAAAATAAGCAGCTGAGCGCAGAAATGGGAGTTGGCAATATTTTAGTCTGGCGTTGCTAACATGCATAAAAAACACCCTTTGCCACCCCTTTGGCTCACAATCATGGACTCTAAGGGAGGAGGATGACTCACCAAAATTAACTACGAACTCAAAATTATCATCAAATGCGCAAAAAACAGCCGCCAAAAAATTGGGCAGATCCACCTACCAGGTCGAGGCTTTGCCACAGAGAGAAAGGACGATATAATGTTGTATTCGTGAGACTCTCAAGGGAAAAAGGCCCCCGTTGCTTCACATCAAGAGTGTATGGATTCACATTCCCTAACATACACGAGAACGACTCAAAACCAAAGAAAGAAAGAAGAATTAATCTTTCTGGCTATAAGAAGTGAATGTTCCTTTTTTACCCCCGTTCTCGGCCACTCGTACACCTTCAATGCTGCCAACAGTATACTACTACTACCTCTCCTTCTCCTCTATTGATCAAATGACGCTGCTATAAAATAAGTAAGCTGGTTGCAACAGCAGACAGACATCCTGAAAAAAAAAAAGAAAACCAGGAACGCAGTTTCTACTTACTACTCATTCTTTTCCTCCTCTTTTCTTTCTTTAAAGGCTCTCAGATTGTACTCCCGTGGATCCCTCAAGACCACTTTAGCATTAAACGTAAGAACTCCCTTGTGGTGATTCCCTACTCGGCACTCCCTCAGATTTGTCCTTTCGAATTATTCCTTTGTGTGTCCCTACCTTCCTTTTTTCCTTCTTGCTCCCTTCGTAATAAAAAGGTACTCCAGTTTCGTGGATTTATTTATTTATTATCTTTATTAGAGTATCACCTCATTTCTCTATTAAGCTCCTTCTCCACTTTGGAGCATCTAAGGCAGCCATGGCAGCTTGGTGCTCCATCCTAGCAGCTGTTGCAGCTGGCATAGAGAGTGAATGAAAGTTTTTCCAGTCATGGGAGGGCTCATAGTCCTCCAAGTTGGGTGGACTTGACGTCAGATCCTGGATTGTGAGACATTGTGCAAGAAGAACGGATATGCGATGCTCAGCGAGTCGGGATCGATTACGGGACTCTTTAAACTTGGAGAAGACCACCTGGCCCCCCGCCAGGTCTCTTCCTTGTGCCTATTGGTGGAAAATTGTATAACATAAATAACCTTGAGTAAAGTCATTGTAAGTGTAAACCTTTGCTTCTCCTCCTATTGAGCTTAACGAGATGTCAATTTCTCTTTGGATCTTCTGGATGCGATCATGGGATAGGGGCTCTCTGGCGAGAAGACTGTGTGACCACTGAGCCTTATTTTGACGAGACAGAAGCCACTTCCCTGCATACTTTTGAATGACCCTAGCTGCTGCATCCCGTTTTCGTATTTCGTCGATCTCAGAATCAATTTTCTTGTACTTGATGCATCTCCAAAATTGCTGAAGAAGCAAAGAAAAATGGATAAACAATAATACAACAGCAAGGGAATATTATATTTCTACCCTTACCTGTATCTGATGAGCGGCACGATCCTGCTCAAGTCGTTCAAAGTCCTTAAACTTTTTGGGTGGGAGTGATGCCAAAGTCACATATCGACCCTCGTAGCCACGTCGTCTACCTATCAGCTTATCATATTTAATAAAAAAGGACGCGTCCGACTCGTCAAATACCCTCAGCTCTGAGAGCACCTCTTTGGCGGACCGTCGGCTCAGAAATAGCTGTTGAAGAGCCAGAAAACCCCGAAGCATTTTGGCGAGGTTTCTCCGTTCCTTTAGGCCACGCCAGGTTTTCTGAATCATAAGCACTGCGCGAACTCTTTGAATGGGCTCAGAATTTGCCAAAACTCCAAGAGGACCCTCTGCTGTTTTTAAGTATTCCTAGGAATAATAATAATAAAATTAACAATAAAAGCGCGGTGAGAACGGGCTTACAATGGTTTGTTTGGGGCCCTTGACCAGGAGTTGGTTGATGATCTCTGGAGAATACCTGGCGTAGAGATTCAAAAGTCTGATTGAGACTGATGAGACGTCTGGGTGATGAGTGGTAAAGAGATGATGACGGATGATTTCATTGAAGACGCTCAAGGAAAAGCTCCCATTGGACTGTTGGGGGCAACATTAATTTAATATAGGTACTATATAGTTTAACTTTCGGGCATACCTCAGAGAAGAAGGCTTGGGTGGCTTTCGGCTCATTGTAAAAAATATCTTGGAGTTTCTCAAGAATGGGAAGATAAAGAAAAACTGTAATAGAAAATAGTATATATATATTAATAAGTAAATCGCTACCTGTATTATTAAATGGTCGGTAGTTATTTAGCTGTGTACAAATAGGCACGCTATTCCATGGTTGTTCTTCGTTTGAAATTAACAATCCATGAGCTGAGAGAGAGAGTAATCAGGCATAGATAATATTGAGTGCCGAAGTAATGTATAGAATCGCTGAGTATCGGGATATTTGTGTAGGAAAAGAATGATACTTAATATATATCTATATTATATTTTCTTCGTGAAATAAGGAGCAGGATGTCACATGGCTCTTCTTATTTCATGATACATAAATCATATATATCTTCCGTTATTTCTACCAGCGAAACCATAATTTTTAAAGTGTTATGGGCAAGTTATTCATACTTAAGTGTATAAATACAATAAAAATCATTTAAGTAAAAAATATATATATCCGGTGCCTATGTGTAAAATGTATTGCATCTATTACAGACGGTATAACTTATGGAGTGTTCTTGCTCAGAAGGAAAAAAAAAGCGTACAAATGGATATCAAATATAAAGATAGATAAAAGATGGCGCTTTTTGAAACCTCTGATTGGTTGTAAGACGAGGAGAAGGGAGGAATAATAATAAAAAGCAATTGGTATTCGGATAATAAGTATATCTTCATAATCCCGGCTGTTGAGGAGTTGACTCTCAGGTACTCATCAGAGAGACTAATGCCATCTTTACAAATACTAATTGTATCTTCCAATTGGGCTCTATTGAAGAATACTTTGAATGAACTCCTCCTCCACTTCATCTACTATTATTTATTGGATAATGCTCAATTGTCGAATTATGGATCAATACTCTATCTATCGGACATTGAAACAGAAAGAAAGCATTGCTATCAAATTTTATAAGTCATGTATATTGATGGCTTTGTGGGTAGAATCTACAAATGGTCAAAGCCATTAGGTTAATTAGTACATTTATTTACCATTTTATTTCGGAGAATTAATAAGTGCCTGACATAAGGAATGGATAAATATAAGCAATAGGCATAGAAATAATATATAGTGCGTAATACAAATGGACCAATGCCATACTTTATTAATAGCGTAGTGATATGTTAGAAAACTATATTTATGTTCGAAGGGAAATGAACAATATTACATAATTGGCTAGGTAAATCTATGGCCAAATATTAAGTAGCAAAACAACAGCTTTTGAGTGCTACCAACTAAAAATTGCATAATTTATAGCCAGAGTAGTAATTTGGCTGACCTTACACTCATAACCTTTGCCCACCACTGATGACGGTGGGCTAGTATGTCAATGGGTCAAGCGGACTGCGCCATTCTATCACATTCAAACGTATTCTTTTTTCAACATTTAATTATTAATTGCAACTATTTTTGTCTCTATTCCATGACCATATACGCTCTAGTTGCTCAGTTTGTTTTGGTTAGAATGTGGTTGGATTTTTATAGCTTTGTTTTGTTAGTTGGTCTAAAATAAAATTCACTGTGATCACTTAATTATACTATCGTTAAAAAAAGAGTTGGTAGGCCATGACAATTTTAAGCTCAGCATCATAACTAAATATTGCATAATACTGAGAGTAACCCACCTTACATATATTGTACGGTAGCTTGATTGTCAGCATTTATTAAAATATATAAAAAGGAATAACCATCATTGGTTACTAACTAATCATATATTAAACGAAAGGAAAGTTTTAAATTAAGTATTTAAATATTGATTTAGTTTTTTAGGCCAGTATTTCAATATCTCCGTGTTGGACCATTATCAAAAAAGCATTATATTGTTTTGTAAATCCGCTTCCTTTTTTTTGTTATCATTTTCGTTACATTCATAATAACCAATTAATCTATAGAAAATATTAGGAGACCCTTGCTTTATTATATCTTTATATTGTAATAGCTAAATGTATTGTGGTTTTGGAGGATGTACGAAATCCGACATTTTATCACGTACGACATTACGAGCCATATAAATGAAATTGTATTTAAATCTACTGTGTCTAATCAATACTAATTGTATTAGTGGATATAATTACTATATTGGATTGCAGAAAAATTGTAGATTTAAAAAAGTCGAATACATCAAAGGGTAGCGTTTGGAATCACATAACTTTCCTACGTTCCATCCTTTAGTTTTACTAAAATAATGTTTATTGACTCGATAATTATGGACAACTTGAAAATGCATCACTGTAAACAAACAAAAGGATTTCTTTAAGAAGCAATAAAATGAGGAAAATATATTATCGTGACCTGGCATTCTCTCCGATTGTTGGCTTTCATTGGCTAGAATATTCCTTTATTCTAAGTATGTTTACGTATATCGAAATTATTTGTTTTTTACTCGACTTTGTACTTTTTGTATTTAAAAAACCATCTTCTTTATATTTTTATATTATATATCCTCCATTATATTAACGAATATAAGTGCAGTGGAGTTTAGTAAGCTAACCTTGATGGGTCTTTAGGCATTCCAGGAGTAGAGGATCGCAGACAGAGCTCGGCTCAAGTGAACCAACAATCCGTCTATAATCTTCCGAGTCCTCTTTATAAAGCGACTGAAGGGAGATCAGAGCTTCAATGACCCTCATGACCGTCTTCCTCTTCAGAGGACTCCAAAAAGGGCTCCCGACGTGCGAAATACACGTTCACTATGTGTATAAAGTCCGCGTAAGAAGATTCTCTGTTATAGCCGTATCGGTCTCCTATAATAAGAGAAGGGAAGGACATTTAAATGATGAGTTCCGTTCATGGATTAAAATGATCCCACTTGATTCCAGTAGCAATGTGACCCCGCATGACATCCCTGACCCTCTTGCTGGATGGATGTCCCATGCACAACTATCTTCCAAATGGAGTCCCCGCCTTCTTTTCCTTGAAACTGATCCCTCAGTTTCTTCATCAAGAACTCCGAGAATCCTGAAAAAGACTTTTTATCCAGGTATGCTTTCCCTTCATTTCGAATGAGGCTCCTTATCTTCTCTATAGACGACGAATCCATCATAAGGATTACGAAGCAGAAGAAAAATATATAATAATATCGACGCTTTCCAAGACACAAAACAAAGGCTATAAGAAATTATAGCATCTTTTTGATTGTCTCAAAAAGATAGAGAGGTTGTGTGATAAGAGAAAATGATATCAAAACAAAGTCCTTTTTCAATACACGTGATATTATTGTTTAAGAGTTCTATCTTTTCGAGGAAGGGAATTAGTCGAGAAATGGTTCGTAAACTCAAGTATCATGAGCAAAAGCTCCTTCGTAAGGTGGATTTCATCAATTGGGAGGTGGATAATAATCTCCATGAGGTGAAAGTGATGCGGAAGTACCATATTCAGAAGCGCGAGACATATACATTGTATAATAAGCTCTCTCGGGAGATTCGTGGGATAGCTCGAAAGATCCGTGATGTGGATCCCAAGTCTCAGCATAGGGCGGACGTCAGTGCTCAGTTCCTTGAAAAAATGTAAGCAGTATTTAGATAATAATGTAATAAACATACGAACTGCAAGGCCTATAAAAAGTTTATTGGCATTATTTCTTTAACTTAAAGCATTTTCACATTATAACTTCATTCATATTTGTGTTAAAAAATAATTCCTATTTTGCATAAATACATTTCGCCAATGCATATGGAAAAGCTACATGGGTTACTAAAAGACCCGGTAATCGGATTACAATATTTTCTGAGCTAACAAGTGAGGAGCCTAAAAAAGCTTTCGAATAATTATTTTGAATTCAATTTAATTATTTCTTGTCTATAAATTCATTTCTTATTATAAGATTGAACAAAGCATTATTATGATGTTGTAAATTAATCTATTGAGTTGATATTTATTCACAATAGACGGGAATCATACAAGATATCTTATAATCTACAATTGTGAAACTATGAGAGACTTTCTTTGATGTATTCTTAGCTAAAGTTATATATTTTTGATTGCTAATTTTTAATAGTTCTTATTAATTGACAGAAATGAGATAAAAACTCTCAGAGCCGGCTATTATGAAGACTTTAATAGATATTTATTAGATTATATAGGCATTCTCTGAATGTAAATCATTGTTTTTATAAACTAAGTTATATTATCATATTTGATGAAAATGTTTCGTGAAAAAAAAAATGTAAGGAATTAGCCAATCAGATGCGATATCTTTTGTATCATTACTTGAAGTAATACTGGCTTTATTCATACTCTTTGCTATAAGATTACATATGCCATTAATAAAAACACCAACAATCCAGACAGTTATCTCTCTACACTAAAAAGGAGAAATTATCTCAACCAATAAAATGTATGATAGTTTTTTAAGTATACAACAAAGCTTATGACAAATTTAAGGAAGGGTTATAATTAAATGGAATGGGAGATCTATGATTCCACTGTAGTGAAGTCTAAAAAAATATTTTTACTAAAATTTAAGCGTTTTTGAATATGTATTTATTATTTTTGACTGTTAACCGTAAAAACCGTTCATTATATGAATATATTGAGCTAATTATATTTGTTTATTCCAAAGGTATCAGATGGGCTTGATCCCCACAAAGTGGAACCTTGAGAACGTGGACGCCATCAATGCCTCTCGCTTTTGCCGCCGTCGTCTCCCCGTGGTCATGGTCCGAAGTCGAATGTGCGATAACCTCAAAAATGCCACTTCCTTATTGAGCAGGGCCATGTCCGAGTTGGCTCCGACGTAGTCAAGGATCCCGCCTATCTCGTGACTCGGAATCTGGAGGACTTCATCACTTGGGTGGACACCTCCAAGATTCGCAAGCACATCACGGAATACGCGGGAGTTCGGGATGACTTCCAAATGTATTGCTAAAATATCAGTTCTAAAAATATGTTCATTTAAATACATACTGTTGCTATCATGAATGGAGGAACATACTTTAATTTACTCTCAAGAGTAATTGAATTATGAAAGTTCACCTATAGTTTTGATAACATATATTGATATATTGTTAGTCTTATGTGAAGCCAAAGGGCATAGTTATTTTTCAAAGCTGGATCCATGATAATTGGCTTTTACCAATAACGAATATTTTTATTCAAAAATCATCCCGAATACAAATATTAATAATATTATCATTTATGTCCATCAGTAGCTGTGGGGTTTTCTAGAATCTTGGTTGAAATGAATAGGTCGATAAAATCGCCTAGTTTTATTTTTACTTCAGGGGGAAAAGTCATTGCCCGTTAAAATATTTATTGGAAAGTAAAAACTCGTCTATTCAAATAATAATAATAAGTATTGGACCAATAAAGAGCCTCTAAATATACAAAGGAATATGTATTTATTTGTAATAAACTGTCTTATTCGTTAATGTTACAAATGGGTTATATTTTCATATATATTTTACCGTTTTCTGACGAATTATCCCAGCTTCATACACTTATGTAGAAGTAATAACCGACAAGAACTCTGAACGCATTTCTCCCATAGAGATAAAAAGATATAGAGAGCTTATTCCCTTCATCTGTATTTTTGTGTCCAAACTAAACAAAGTAATATGTAGTACGTCATCGTAAGCTGATCATAGAGATATAATCTATCTCTATGATTAGCTTACGATGACGTAGTACATGTACTTTGTTTATTTTGAACACACAGAATACAGCTGAACGTTGTTTCTCTACTATTGAAGGGAATCAGCTCTCTATATCTTTATATCTCCATGGTTTCCCCTGAATTCTGCTGATATTGATATTTTTAGTCAAATGACCCATTGAGAAAGAATCTACAGCCATTATTCAATTCATTTGAAACGTTACTATCTATATTATATATGATTTTATCGACAAGGAAAAGAAAATTGAGGACTTCATTGTCAGTGTTTCTATTCAAATAGATAATATCTGATGTGAGACTGTTTCATAAGGGCTTTAATTTTTGAAAATAGTCTTACACAGTAAGGCAAGAACCATCAGTTTTGAATGAGGCGGCATATATTAAGAAATTGAATGGTTTTTATTTTTTAGTAGGAAGATAATTTTTCAATAAAGTCCAATAAAGGCGTTAACTTTTATGAGGCTATATATAGAGGGCATCCATTGAGGCCTTCCCATAACAGCCTTTTGTCAAGGACATGCCGTTGGCCCTCAATAATCTCCAACAAGAGAACAAAATATCTGTTTCCCGGAAAGAATCTCTTGATTGGAAATTAAGACTTAAAACTGAGTTGAGCTTTGGTATGTATTTTAGTTTAATAATAATTTGAGTATTTTAAAAATGCGCATGAGTGACGAGTATTCCTTCAAGTATCGAGGCTTTGACGAGTAAAAATATTACTTTGAATATCAACGTTTTCTCTAATAACGAGTCTTTACGAGTGATAAATTTCATGCGAATAAAAAACTCAAAAGTACTTGATAATTTTTTCTGATAGTCAGCTCCAGTAGTTATATAAACACTAATCTCGAGCAAATTATTTTACATGACATGACATTTACATGTCTTGATTTTATTAAAAGAAGAAGAAAATGTGAAAGTATTGAACGATTGGCTGGAGTTAATTACATTTAAAAAAAATAACCAATAGGAAACACATATTCTTATCAGACTTCTTTTTTCTATTAGCTAAGTACGGTACAAAAGAAGCTAGATAAAATTATAAGACTTTAAGGCATCAATATCAATTAAATTGCACAATCCTATGTCATTCCAAGATATGTTAATTTTATGTGTCCGTGGTGAAACGTCAGATATCTTTCTTTTTAGCTTATCAAGTCTATTGTAGAAAGAGTTTTGATTGCGTAAGCGGTAATAAACCATAGAGATATAAAGGTTTAGAAGCTAGCCTTCATAACAGAGAAACATCGTTCAGCTGTCGCCTGTGCCTAATATAAACAAAGTAATTTGTACTGCGTCATCGTAAATCATCATAGAGATAGAAAGATTGTTTACATTGGGCACAAAAAACGTATTCCCCTGAAGAATCCAATAAGCCCTCTAAGTCTTTTATCTCTATGGAATAAACACATACTAAAAAAGTTATTTTTCCGCTTGCCGGTGTGATGTGTCATTAAAAATATCCGGCGAGCGAAAATTCAACTTTCTTGGCAATCCTAGTACTTCAATATACCTTGGGTTATTCTATTCGCCTCGCTAGCTAGCTTTCTAAAAATCAAATAAGAACCAGTACACATATGCTTAAGACGATAAACAAAAATATAGATAAATTTATTTCGTTCTACGAGATACATATATATTCGTATTGGTACTAATGACAATATATTTATATATAGATGTAATTAATTAGAAAAATATGTATTTTAGAGAAGAAGAGGGTGATCAGGCAAGTTTCTTTGATCAACATTTGATTCTCAGGTCCAGGCAACAACGTGTGGTGAGGTTGCTATGGAGGCACTGACGTCATCAGTGCCTGTTCAAGTCTACAACATCTATATATACGAATCTTACTGACAGACAAATAACAAGTACATATATAATATTATTATTATCGTTATACGTGGTAAAAACAATCCCTTGGTTTTCTTCTTCAAGTCTTCTCCTCAAGCACAGGCTTAAGTCTGGAGGTAGTGCCTCTATGATGGCCTCCACATGGAGGCCAGACGCTCTCGCACAATGTCCGGGAGACAAAGTGAGCTGTCTGATAGTTTTTTCCGTATTCTTAAAACCATGTCTACGAGTTGAACTCTTCTTTTCCATTGATCCAGTGTTCAATTGGACTCTGAGAGGGACTCCAGGTGTAGGGTCTCCAGTTTCCGCGAGACTTCCTTGTTCCGGCTGTTGTACCAGGACACAAAGTTTGGCTTTTGAAGAACCTCCGGTAGAGGGCCTCCCAGTCGCCCTTGATGGAAGACGTGAGCTGGGGCCGTACTTTTCCAGGGAGCGGAAAAAGTCGTCGGGGAGGAAGGACTTTACTTCGGAGCGGAACGGTAGGAGAAATGTTCTTGGCGAGGGGCATGAGAGAACTCATGTAGCGCTCAAGAGGGATCATGAACGTCTGGGTCAACTCTGAAAGGAAAAAAAAAAGAATACGTTTATAATAAATGTATGTAATTATGTAATATCTAATAATAACGTAATATACATTGTGAATCCCATTCCTTTATCCACAGATATAAGAATCTATTTAGTGTTCATAGGAAGAAAAATATTGAAGCTTCGACAGTTAAACAGAGGATCAAAAAGTTGAAAGAGCATTCTAAATCCCCAAGTTAGATTATAATTTACGAAAGACCGAGTGTCTTTACCTCTAAGTGCGGTAGATTCCAGTCCCATGGGATCTCCGACTGAGCTGCAAGATTAGCATCTACAAAGTAAAAAAAATAAACAGCGAGGAAAATACCTCACGAGAAAATGCTTTGCGACAAAAATGTCAATGAGAAAAAGAAGAACGAAGAAATTGACTGACACGCGAAGAAAGAGCCACGACAAAAACGAGGCTATAAAAATGTCTACGAGGAATTTGCGCGCGATGAAAATTACTGGACACCATAAAATATGGCATAGATGCAGAAGATCTATTGAGGCTGTTACAGAGCCTTAATACTACATAGTACTAGACTTTTCTAAATTCTAGTCATAATGCATAAAAAATGTGGTAGCAAAAATAATCAGATATTTTTCGCCTTCTTGCTTGCAAGAGACCTAAAATAACATCCTTAACAATATATGGCCTAAAAGAATAACATTTGAGCAGAATACTTGTTACTTAACCAGTGGATCATGAAGTTGGTGGCCATTTTCGATATCAACAATGATTCAATTAATTCCTTGATGTTTTCTCTATTCAATCCCCTAACTGTCAGAAAAATTAATGATCTATTGAAAAGAATTCCTAGAATTCATCAATTGAGAACTTGTCCCAAATGTCTTACAAAGAAAAATTCATTTTCTGAAAAAAAAAAAATCGTGAAATTGTAATGCAAATATATTTTTTTCCTCTTCATATTTTACGTTTGAAACATTGGGACTGATAAGAATGTTTTCCTCCTCTGTATGCTCTAATAAGTCCCCCGTATGGTAAATAATGATACTAAGTTCATGCAATGAATGAAAAATTATAACGGACTGTGAGAGTCAAAACTTGCTATTATAAAGTAATCTATTAATATGAATCCTTTTTCGCACAAAATACTTTTTACATTAGAGTTTAACATACATTTATCTTTTTTTATATCTCCTTGTAGAAATTTAGAGGTCTTGTGTCAAAATGCTGAATAAAATTTAAAAAAGGTGTTAAAGTCTATAAAAATAGCCAAAAATGTTCAACTATTATAATAGAAATGCAGAAAGTCAAAATTGTATTAATAAAAATGCAAAAAAACAATCAAAAATGATAACAAAAGAATTGAAAAAATGCAGAATATTGATGATATTCATAATTAAGCCAAAAAAAACCTCTAATATTATATAGAAAAAGGTCTATGTCTATCGTTTCCTGGTAAAAACAAAGATAGACGAAATTAAAATTTATTGAAAGAGTATTCTTTGATGATGATAAGATGGATTTGTGAGTATATGAATACTTTTTCTTTATGATTATGGCGTTGATCCGTCGTCTTTTCCCCCTCCAACAGTCCTCCTCGTACTTAATCATCCCGAGTTTAGGACAATCACCCCCGTGCCATATTTTTTATCCTTAAAGTCCACTTATGAAGTTGACTATGTTTTCTTTTGCATTAGTGTAAAACCTATGTTCCTAATATCGGCCATATGTTTATGACCGATATTAGGAACATAGTTTTTAAATTATGCAATTTGTCAAAAAGAAAGGAGTGCGATAGCCGTGAGCGTTAAGGGTGTTAACTCTAATGTTGGGAACGCAGGTTCGAATACTCCGAGGAGGGGATGGGTCATTTTTGGTCACCCTCAAGGATAAGATCCTAGGTTCGAGTGACTAATTTTAATGCTATAAGCTTATTTATATCTTGTCGTATGCAGGTTATCAAACCATATAGGCAAAAACACACATAGTAAATGGCACCGGGGCCGGTAGTCCTGTTACGAATCCCCCTCCTGAACCTCAGAGTACTCTTGTCTCTAACTGAACAGGCAAAATGAAAATAAAGAATGCACATTTATGCGCTAAAGAGTTTCTATCCATAACTCTCCATATTCATTGAGTATATTACATATTTTTTAAACGTTCTTCAAGTTTTATATCAAATGCCCCTTTTTGCGATACCTAATCATGTTATGGACGCGTTTAAATATTATTAAAACAGCCTTGTTGGATCATGTAAGATAAGAGATATCTCTCAAGGACTGTAAGGGCAATCAATAAAAACATAAGAGTAAAATACTAGAAGTTTATCTAAAATGTTACTCTCGAGTGATGCTTTTAGAAATAACATATATTTAAAAAAAAGTTCGTGAATAGCTATTAAGCAGTCAAGTTTTTGTATTAAGGAATGCTAGGAATAGAGAAAGATTGTTCTCCTGAATCATTAATGAACTGGTTAAAAAAATATATTTGATAGCACTGTAACAGTGTAACTGTATCGTCTTTTTTCTACGTCCGATAGTTGGAATGAGATGATCCATTTATCGACAGATACAATGATACGAAATAAATCTACTTTTATGAGTAACAGCGTCGATTTATCAATAAATAATAATAATAATAGATTGATTAGGAGCCCATTTTTATTCCACTTCTTTGTGCCAGACCTGGCGAGTAAGGGTTTTACAATGAATGAACTCCGAGTAACACCAGGGTAGCTCTGAATACAAATTAAACTATGGCTTCCAAGGCCAGAACCATTGCTCGAGACGATGAATTAATCTGGTCGTGAATAACTATCAGTCTAAATAATCTAAAATAATCTTTTGGATGAGATTGACCTCTCGGGAGATTCTAGCCTATGCCCCCATCAATGAGAGTCAATCACGCTTCCACTGAACTGTCGTGCTCCTTTTTTTGCCTTTATACACATAAGGAGTAGTTTTAAGGCTTAATAATTACTTTGGATGTTTTGGAGTATCAAAAAAGCTATAAATCAAATAAAAAATGTTGAACTCTTTATACAAATAATTCAACGTATCCATTTTTTGAGAACCTGTATTCAAATAACATTTGCATACATAAAAAATGATTGTCTATATATATTTAGTAACCAACTGTTTTTGAAACAACATCTATATTTTTTTAGGAAACAGTTGTTGTCATTTTTGGCTGTATATAAATAATACATTATTTACTTAAGCTCTTCTGCTTATTATTTAAGTAGTTCCCACTTACTATATATATATATAAATTAAAAAAAAAATTATTTAGTCAATGAATACATTATGTATATATTAAAATCAATCTTTCTTACCAAGAAATGTCTTCGTATGAGGGCCGACTGTACATCGTGGGCCTTTACTAGCGAGTCCCTTTTGTATTTTCTTAATAAAGCCTTGTCTTTCTCCAGGAGGGGTTTGTTCTGTGAGTATAGTCCGGGCTTGGAGTCCAACTTGAACTTGGATATCTTTTTAGTGTTTTTGTTGCTTGGGGGTGGTTGACGTTCGTGAGGGTGATGAGAGACCAGGGCCGGCCCCTAGGAGATGTCCGTCTCCTAGCTTCACTATGTGGGCCAATGGCTAAGGGCCTTGGAGAAAATGGGTTTGTGACCCCTAGAGTATGCTGGGCAGTGCATTGGAGTGCTCCCCGTGATGTCCTTAAAGTCCGAGTCGTGTATGGTGTAGAAGGGTCGGTAGTCCGCGGAGTACGCCAGGGGGTATATGATGGATGTGAAGTGTTGGACGGCAGAAGAGGATAGAGCTGGAGCCCCTGCCATGACCACGAGGGGCTCTCCCGTCAAAACCAGCTCCCAAAGGGTATTAATGTGCTCCAGAACGGGCAGAGACAGGAAAATATGTCAGGAGACACAAAGGAGGAAGGAACCAGAGGGGGATTGGAGGCGTCCCCAGAGACCACGCTTACAGTCTCCGAACCAAACTCTGAGGACCGCTGCGAGGGGAGATAGGACGTAAAGAGAAGCCCCATGAAGGGCAGAGTGTGACTAGATCCCGGGCAGGGCGCCGGCCAGGCGTTGATATCCCGGGCTGAAGACTCCAGATAGGCCAATTCCCCGCCAGACTCAAAATAACGATGGCAAGCACGTTCGTGACTTGTCCAAAGAGTCCCATGAGCGGCAGTCGGCTGAGAAGAATAAGGCTCTTTTGTAGATAGCCGCGGCGAATGTTGGGATCCTTGGTTTGTCGGAAATAAACGAAGCCAAAGAGGTAGTTGGGGTCATACTGGATCCCGGAGGGAGTCTTGGCGTTGTAGTTATCCAGGGATAGCCTTTCAACCTGATCCGGGAGAAAAGACTCCTTATCCTCATTCATTTCCCTCCGTCCTCCATCTGTCCGAATGCGAAAATGGAATTGGGAGTCTCCCATGACTCCGGAATTAGAGTCCGGAAAGGCTAGATAGCATATGCTGAGCCTATCCTTATCACTAAGTGAGAGTCCCGGTGGGTAGACCCTCTCTATGGCCTGGCCCAGCTCCAGGTCAAAGGTGACGATGCATATCCCCTGAACCCAGGAGGAAAACCCTTCCCAGTCAACCTTCTGTCTCTCCATAGCAGCAGCAGGGCAGGTAGGGGCTTCACCTTCTCTTCTTCGACGACGACGACTTGGCAACGCTCATCTTCCGAGGAGCTCAATGTTTCCTCAGCGGCCCAGAGAGAGGATTCCTCAACTACAAGGGAATAGCCAGAGATGCTCCAAGGGCGAGGACAGAGGCAAGCACAGGGAATATGAGGTTCCCGTCGGGAAGGATGGAGCCGAAAAGGAAGGCTTCCCCGAGTAGAAAGAATAGCTTGAGGCTTAGCCCAGCGGCGGATAGGAAGGCGAGGGGCTTGTAGTGAGAATAAATGGAGGTACAGAGTAGAATGAGTCCGATGAGTGTATAAAAGAGCGCCACTAAATGTGAGAGCGTCCTCGAATGTTGGACTGAGGGCTCAAGTCTTTGAATAGCTTGGAGTCAACGTAGCTCCCCCGTAGGACTCCAGGGGTAGAAGGGCCTCCCGCAGAGGTGAACTCAGTGAAGGACACAAAGGCAAGAAGACCCCGAATGGCGAAAAGGACGTTCATCTCCAAATGGTGAGGAATAATGACGGAGGCTCATGCTAGAGGAAAGTCCTCTTAAGTGAAGCGGAAATGTGGCTAGCAAAAGATGATGAAGAGGAGAGAAGTATTATGTCTTGGTATCTCCTTGTCTCTAAAAGGAATGAAAGAAATGGAAAGCGCATTAGTGGGTGTCGTGGGGCTTCTAAGACATGATGATAAAGCAGACGGAATTAGATCATCATCAAAGCATTATTAAAAGATGACAAACATTGTTAAAATAAATACTGAAAAGTTGTGAAAAAAAACACCTTTCTCATTGATGAGCTTCCTGAGAGAAGGCGAATGGATAATCACAAAAGGAGGAGGAGAAAGAGCTCAATAAGTCTTATGGGATATTTCGACTTATGCTAAAGGGAGTCTCGTAAGAACCCATAATAATTAATCTCATCTCACTCAAGTCTTTTCTCCTCTACTTCCTGAATCTCTGACGCAAAGAGACTGATTTGAGAAATATAAGGGAGGAAAGGTAAATAAATTAATTAAATGCGTGACGTCAGTGGCTTAATATATGCCCTTTTGTATTTTTCCAATACTTCAAAACAGGGATTCCTAACAGGCGAATCGTGATTGCCAACGTGGGACAGCACAGCGTCCTATACGGTCGCAGTCCTATAGCAATGAAATCATTTAGAGATTTCAAAGTTTAACGAAGCCGTTTGTTTTAAGAAGTGCATATTTTAAACGTACTTATTTGATTTGACAATCACATCATGATTAATTCCTAACGCTGAATCAGATGAACGGCTCCTTAAGCTATTTACGAATGACTAAAATACTCACAAAGAAAATATTTATTTTTAAATCAAGGATTTTATTAGCATTATTTAGATCGTGAGGGTGGATTTAATGTGAAAAATTCTATACTAATGCATGGATGGTGGTATATCATAGAAACTATTGCTGAATGGTGCTCGAAATTGTCCTTTATAGTAAAAAAATAATATCCGTCATATTCATAACCTCTTATAATAGCAGAATCAAACAAAAGCCAGTGACGTCACATCTTAAGTTTAATTATGTTACTCTACTCCCAAGATAATTTTAGTTGTGCCCTGCTCTGTTGAAGTAAAGAGCAACAGCTTACAAAACAACAGCTGCCGTGAGTAAAAAAAAGTTGACACAAAGAAATGGGCATCTCTGATCTTGAAGGGCAGTTTTACCCATTATGATGAATATGAAGCCACAGCATCATTGCAAATATCCCTTATAGTGGAACCTGTATTTCCTACACTATAATTTATACATATTATGTTCATATAGTATAAATAGACCTTGAAGACCCATGATTATAATTAAACTGTTTCTTTTTTAAGGGTCACGTGACAGGCAAGCCATTATTTCAGTTTTTCAGGCCTAAATATCGGAAAAACAATGATTGTCAAAACAAAAAAAGGAAGGGAGATCCTTGAGTATTGTCTAGAGTCCTTGATGAAAAAACTCTCAATAAGCGGATAATTGCATGTTTAAATGGCTTTAAATGCGTAGAATTTGACAGTGAGGGTCATATACTGTTAGTATTTAAGTTGCTTGAGAAATGGTTTGAAGGAAAGAGTTATCGTTATATAACTTAATAGTATTTTACAAGCTGTTTTTTAGAACAGAGAATTAGAGAAAGGGAGTCTCATTACTCATACGAGTGTAGGTCTATAATATGAAATAGAATAACAAAATGTATTTACCTACATTTGTTAGTTTATTTTGTATAAATACCTACACTCGTATGGAGTAATGAACCTCTCCCTTTTTACGTATATAAAATTATACTCGTATCGCAATGCAGTCCTCACGCTTCTTTCGTTTTCATCGCCTCATGTCCACAGTCAATCCTAAGGAAGCCGAAAAGTTCCGAACTCTGGACTGGTGGGGCCGGACTCCCGTCCCTCCAGTCCAGGAATCGTCTTCGTGTGCCTTGGATCAAGGAGAACTCTGGGTTCACGCCGGGTCAGACTCGGATTTTGGACGTTGGCTGCGGAGGGGGTATCCTATCGGAGCCTCTGGCTCGACTGAAAGGACGTGTCACGGGTCTTGACGTTGTGGAGGAGAACGTTCGGCTTGCCTCGGCTAGTATCACCCCTAGAGCTGGAAGGGAATCTATCCTACGTGCATTCACCTTGGAAGACTTTGATGCAGAGCATAAAGGCATGTTTCAGATTCCTGTTGATTGTGCTTTAAATTTAGTGAAATTTGCATTAATAGATCTCTTCAAACTCTACTATTTTCTTAGAAAGCATGAAATCGACGGCATTTTTAAGTGGACCCTGGAATGCTTGTCGTAAGGACCATTCGGGCAGAAACAATGAAAATATCCGTTTATAATGATAAAATGGTCCAATGAATTTGGTAAATTTACTATTGGTGAAGTGATTTTGTTAATCAGCGTTTTTAAACTTCCGTTTGATATTGTAATAGGTTTTTGGATTTTACGGAAAAGCGAACGCCGTTTGCGAACGCTCGTTCAAAATCGAACGCCTGAACGGATTATAAATGAACGGACAGACGTATTTTTTGTTGGCGTTCGTCCGTTCGATTTATATTACGTCGAAAAGAAAAATTTAGAAGATACTTTCTGTGCGAAAAGTGTGGACGTTTTTTTTGTTTACAAACAGAAGTGCAATTTAAATTACTGAGTCATCTGGATACAAAGTGACGACGTTTTTTTTACCACGGATTTTTTCTCTTAAAAAAAGAGTAAAAAAAGGACAAACACACTGGGAAATTATTTGAAGAGGTCTATGCATTAGCTATGACTTTAAAGACATCAGAATTTGCTGAACAGAAAGGAAATTATGAATAAGAATAATCTTGAGTCTTCCGTTATCATATTAATTATTGGGCTAGTGTATGATTAAAATGACGGATGGACTCTACTGTTGATTGCATATATTTATCGTAACGTCAAACTTGAAATACGTTATTGTAGTTGTTTTTAAGGTCAATGTTTTTTTAGTAATAAAAAAAACACTGTATATGATTAAATATTCCATGAATGCACTGAGTGACTTTTTCGTTCTGGCACCTAATTGAATACTTGTTGAAATGGACCGAATTTCATTTTCTAGAACATAACTTTAGTCTGATTGTTCTGGAGTAATGGGTTTAACGAACATTGCCTTGTACTATTTAAATTTGAAGAATTAATATTTTTAATATGAAATGGGGAGTGAACTGTTTTATGCAAACTAGAATTACCCAAATAAATCTTTTGATGGCTTCGAGCCCCTTGATCTTACTTTTGATGTTGTAATACTGTGGTATGGCCCAAAACATTATATTCATTATAGCCCTTGTGTGAAGTTCATATTTTGTTATAAAGAGTCTATGGCTTTGCTTAAAATAAAATATATCTGGAGTTCACAATCAGTTTTTGAGAAAAACAATTATAATGATTTACTATATTAAGCGTGGTACTTAAATCTAACGTGATTCTGAGGTTGTATTCTAACCATTAAAAATCTATACATTTTTGTGGCTCCAGGTTTGCTTTTAAGTACCTATCGTCCAGCTCTGTGATTTTTTCAAATGATGATTAGATGACATTAAAAAGTCATAGACAAAAAAATCTACTTATACAGTTACCAAATATTAGACGACAGGAAGTAGATGTATAAAACACCAGTCTAAGCATGTTTTTCGTAACATTTGTGAGGCTTAAGTAAGAGTAGTCTTGTAGGCTCTTAGACTCATGCGAGATCCTCTGCTATCTGATAAATCCCAACTAATCAAAAATCATAAACCATATAAAAAATGAAGATCATTCCAATTTTTTCATTTTTCAGGCGACAATTCGACGTCGTAGTAGCTTCCGAGGTCCTTGAGCACGGGGGACAATCCCGGGTCCTTCATTTCTCATTGCTCCTCTCTCCTCAAGGACTCCGGCTCCCTTTCATCACAACGCTCAATCGAACCACGGCCTCTTGGCTAATCGCCATTTGTGGAGCAGAATATGCACTAAGACTTCTACCCCGAGGCACGCATGACTGGAACAAGTTCCTAAAGCCAGAGGAAGTGGAGGAAGCCATGAAGGCAGCTGGACTTCGTGTCATATCCGTGAATGGTCTCACGTATATTCCCTACTGGGACAAGTGGATGTGGATCCCGGACACCTCAGTGAACTATGGTATTCACGCAATCAAAGAATCCTAGACAGTCATCATTTCATATTTATTTAAGTTATTGTTTTAAAATTATAAATGATATTATTATGGGGAATAAAAATGTTAAAATTCTTAAAAAATATCTTCATTACGGTTAGAGCATTAACTTTTTTTTCCGGCCAGTGGGCATATATTTCGATAGAAACCAACGATCTACAAAAAGGTTGTGCACATATTTAGTGAAAAACGATCAATAAATAACAATTATTTAAACGAAAATAAAACATTATAATAATGCGATTGGGATGATACAAGAAAGGTCGTCGTTTTTAACTGTTCGCATTTTAAGAGCAATTAACTTAACCATAGGAATTTAGGGGCAAAAATGAAATCATGATTACAGCGGTCACGAGTGCGGTATGTCTAAGTAAAAATACGAACTGATGAAAGAACGTTACAGGAATATCAAACTATTGATGGCCAATGGATATTCTTTTTATCGTTTTTTTCT
>CP045907.1:4320844-4351773 GCA_013387185.1 Caligus rogercresseyi | reverse complement strand
GGGTTTATTGGGTCCAATTCTAGATTTTTCCTCTTTCTATCACATGTATTGTGTAAAAGAGATCTTTTTTAACACATAATTTTACTTTACTTGTTTTGTGTACTCTTTTGTCATCCTCAATGGAGAAACGTGAAGCCATCGTAAAGTTCTACCAAAAGGGCATAGCAGCATAGGGCAATTGTGGAGCCTAGAAGCCCATGAAGGTGTCGAAATCAAATGTCTTTTACATATACAGTCATTTAGGAGACAAACAGCTTCGCTGACAGGCCAAATCAGGACGTCCAAGGTCGTACGGACCAAAAAGCTGGTAGAAGCAACATGACTCAAGATCATCGAAACAATAAGCGATCAATTAGGAAAACGGCACTCGAGGTAGGAGTTAACCGTGAAGTGATGAGGAAAATAGTCAGAGAGTACCTTGGAGTCAAGTCCTATCACCTTCAGAAACAACAGCTCCTCAGTGACGCGACTGTGGACAAGAGGCTAGAAAGATCCAAGGTACTTAGAAACTGGCTCAAATTTCGTACGCGAATTTCCATTATCTGGACGGACGAAAAGGTTCACCCTTCAAGCTGCTTTCCACAGCCAGAACGACCGCATTCTGGCAAAATACATCCGCAAGTGCCTGTGAAGGACAAGACCGTCTTCAAGCGCCAAAAGCCAGCTTCCGACATGGTGTAGGCTGGTGTCACCACCTGTGGTAGGAAAACTTCGCTTATCTTCATTCCGAGGGGGTAAAGATTAATCAAAAGGTTTACCTCAGTATGATGAGCATGCAAGTGCTTCCTTGGATCAAAAAGCAGGAATGGGAGGATTCCAGCAAGATGGCGCGCCGTCTCATACAGCAAAGTTAGTTCAGGAGCACTTCTAGTCAGAGGATATGTGGCCACCTTCCTCACCAGACTTGAATCCTTGGATTTTTCAATTTAGTCAATTCTGGAGAGGAATGCTTGTACGAAGAACCATAAGAATTTGGGGGCGCTGAAGGCCTCATTGGAGGTGGCTGGTCAGAAATTGATCCGAATGTTATCTGTACAGCCTGTCAGTCATTTACGAAGAGGCTCAAGTCTGTGGTGGCCAAAGGTGGATTATTGAATAAATATATAATCAAATATGTTTTTGAATATGCCTTAGATTTTTTGATAAAATAATTTTGTATCTAAGCAAGCTATTGATTAGTTGTAATTAATTTAAAGTGTCACCCGGTATATATATATCAGGAAACGATCGGGTACCCGCCCGGGTCCGGGCTGTTTTTTGAGCGACCCGGCTTCAATATTTTCTTTCGTTTGTCATTCATAAATTTTTCTAGAAAATAATTTCCAAAAAAAGTGAGGACGTTTTTTTAGAAAGGAATTTTTGGAATATTCTAAAACGTTTTTTGAGATTAGTTTCTTTAAAAAACATTGTCACTTTTTGGAGATTCTTTCCTTTAAAAAAACGTTGTAACTTTTTCCTGGAGAGTCTTTCCTTTAAAAAATGTCGTCACTTTTTCTGGAAAGTCTTTCCTTTAAAAAATGTCGTAACTTCAGAATGTGGAAGGAACGAAAATATATATAAGTCCCGGCCCGGTTTGAAAATTTAAGTCCCGACGAAAAGGTGTCCCGGTCGTTTCCTGAATATATATATATATATATATATATATATATATATATATATATATATATAATGTGATTCCTATGTCACATTTTTCCCGATTTAAGAGTCGGACTCCCCCTAGGATTTTCCTTTAGTGCATAGAGATCATCTCGTAAAGTTTGAACGAAATCGAATAATGGGAAGTGTCCGCTCACGGGCCCAAAATTTATTTAGTAAACTTATGTAGTATTTTTTTTTGCTATTCGATCGCCTCTAATTTCCTTAATTTCAATGCTATTTTCAAACAATTTGCCGCAAAATGTAGGTATGATTGCAAGGATTCCAATCAGTTTTTATTTGTTATGCCATCCAAAATCAACGAGATATAAGTTCCAAATTTTTTCATTTTGGGTAAATACCATTAGAGACTTTTTGCTGGGAAAAGGAACTTTTGGTCCCGTTGATTTTGACAGTCAGGGTTTTCATGGCCTCTTTATACCCATTGCTCAATGTATTGTATAACTATCCTCCTCCGGGTCTCTGTTGCTTTGAGAGATTCACTTCATGAACTCAACTTCAAAGGTCGTTTACACCCATTTCGGGACTCTTCAGCATGGTAAGAGGTGTTAATTCACTCATTTCTCTCTGTCTAACTCCTCTCTCTTTCTTTCCCCTTTTGATAAAAATATGTACCGTGAGTCCCTAAAATATAAAAGAGGTGTACAAGTATAACGTGCCCCTGGTAATTATATATTCCATATGGCAAATTTGGACATTCCCTCCATATGACTGGATTTGATTGCATTTCTGGTCCTTTTTTCGGACAATACATGTATCTTTGCGATGTTAGCACCAAGATCGATTATGTTAATTTCGGACATTCCCTTCTTTGTCATAGGTAAGATAAATTTTTTGGAGCAGGTAATTGTTTTTTTATCAACGTTCAGCACAATACTCACTTCCGAGTTGCAGGGATCCACTAACAACAGTGTTTTCCATCTTCTTTTCACGGAGAATGATGGCCTTAATAAAGCAATCCAATCCACATCATTAATGATAGCTAATAATCCTGTGTGGCTCTACATCATGATGTCAGCTCTCCATTGTTGGGAAAAGACAGCGACACAAAAAGTAAAGAGCAATGAGACTTCATATTTGTATCATGATGTAGGAAGAGGGAATTGACGTCATCGCAATCCCTTTTCCAGTGGGAAAGTTCCTTTAGGTAAATGAAGTCCCTTCGTTTACTGTCTTTCCTTCAACAATGGAGAGCTTCACAAATACCCCGAGTTTCAGTCTACACATCCTTGCTTCGGCACTCTACAGGTGTACATGATAAATTGGAACTATTTTAACTTCAACCAGCTTGATAAAAAGGGCTTTGGAGTGTATTTGACAATATGGAAGTTATAAATGGTATTAAACAAGACATTTATTCATATGCCCTCCCTCAGCAGCCACCATCTTCTCCATCCTGCCCCTGAAAGACTTGCATGCCCTAAACACTTATGCGGGATCGACAGCATTCCACTCCCTCGTAATGGAGTTTTTCAGGGCCTCGATGCTGTTGTGGCTGACCTTGCACACCTCCCTCTCCAACTCTCCCTTACCAGTAGTAGTCACACGGATTGAGGTCGGGCGAGTTGGAGGGCCAGGTGTTCCGATCCCAGAATGTGATGCCGTGAGAGTTGAAGAGATTGGTGGTCTGAGGGCGATGTGTGCGGGCGCTGAGTCTTGTTGGAAGTGAACTCCTTCCCGTGCCTTATCCTTAGGCTTGGCAGTGTGAGACACTTTTTCTAGAAAAGGTTAATTGTTTATATATTAGGAGTGGTTTAGGGTAAGTTCGACCCGAGGAACTCGAATCTGAAGTCGGATTTCGGTCCGAGGTCGCATTTCCGGTTTGCTGAAAACACCATCAAACGCATTTAAATAGCTTTTTTGAAGGGTTTTAAAGTCTTCTAGACATTTTTAACCACGCTTATCGTGATCAGCGACCCCGAAAACCCTAAATAGACCCCCCATGAAGATTTTTGAAAAAAAAAAAATTTGCCTCGGGGACCCAGGAACCATAATCGCCGTTTTGGCCGCTAGTATATAAGGGGGTGAGCTTGCCCCAAGGAGTTTGCCCACGGACTCTTGTCTGTTGTCTCTGGTGAGACGCTGCTTCGAGGAATCGACGAGCCACAGTGCGTACCTTCGGGTATGAGCCAAAAGTAAAACTGTACCAGCCTTCGGGCAGCCTTGCGCGGTGCAGCCGGATCGAATTTCACAAGCTAGTGTAAGACGAGCAACCTATATACTGTACAAGCTGAAGAACCGCGCTACGCGCGGTCTCCAGCTTGATAAGGGGGCTGCGCCCCTTATGATCCCCCGCCTCGGGCCTTCGGCCTGACATTGAGTAAAGTTACATTTTGACTCTTATGCTATATATATATAGCATATGTACTTATGAAATAATGCTAACTAATAAAACTTTTTGTTTTTCGTCCAATTTTAAAAATTTCTTCACATTTGCATTATTCTCCCCAATTGGGAACATTTATATTAACAAATTTACAAATTAAAAAAATGCCAAAAATCATGGGGTACCCCTTAAGTTTTTTGAAAAAATCAGATTTTTGGGTTTTCTGAAAAAATATGAAACACTTGAGAATGATTTATTTTAAAGTTTGTTGTCAGGCTCTTTAAGCTCCTTCTTATGAACTCAAGTTGAAATCTGTGAGTTACCCAGGAGTGGAGAAAAAAACACTTTTCCATTTCCCAGTTTTTATGCCAAAACTCAAAAAGTTAATAACTAAAATAAATTTTTTATCCGACACGAACTTATTAGAAATGTCACACTCTATAGATACTATTTTATAACTTGATGCGATCATTTCAACAGACAACCCACAGAAGGCCCCCCAAAATTTAGGATTTCAAAATATTCCGCTTCGTCCATGAAATAGGACCTAATATTCAATCCCGATTTGAGGGTCTTAACGACCTCAGATTCGGATACTGAATACATCAAAGTTGCTCCCTTTTGGAAGCTGAATATGATTGTGCAAAAATAAATTGCGAAAAACTGCAACTTTAAAAAAATCCGGATCCCGGCCCAAATATGTCCGGAGGCCGGACATTGACTTAACCAGCCTAGGCTTATTTTTAAACCATAAAGACATCGAATTAAACCTTTTTTGAAAATCTAGAATTAATCGTCAATTAGACACTTTTTTTTCGGTAAATCTGAAAATTTTCTATTTGCTGAATCACGCTGAGTCTTGAAACTTCGCATACTTATGTGAAATTGTACTGCGCGTCTTTTAAACATACTTTCAGCGTTCAGCGAGCATCAGCTCGTGTACTTCCGGTTTCGATTTCCGGTTAAAAGTCACTTTTTGAACTTTTTTTTTCCATTTTTGAAATCAGCGGAAAAACTATCTTATAAACCACCCCAATAATGGAAATATCTTACTTCGTCTAGAAAATAAAAATTCTCACACTGCCAAGCCTACTTATCCTTCATCCAGGGATGAGAACCTCCTCCATGACTTCGCAATACCTCTCCGCGTTGACCCTTTCCCTGGGATTGAAGAAAAAGGGGGGCATCACCTCACCGGTGCTGCAGATGACACCCAGGGTCATCAACTTTGTGGTGAAGACCGCAGGGACCTCCTCTCTCTCCTTATTCTCTCTAATAATTATTAATTTAAAGGAAGTCATCTTCTACAGGCGAGTGAAGTTAACTGATACAAAAAAGCTATGAAATATGCTAACATTACACACTTCATTTTTTATTTGTTTTTACAGAAAACTATACTAAAACCTTGATTTAGTAAAATACATCAACAATACGTCTGGTAGTAAATTCGATTTCCTTTAAATTAATAATTATTATTGAAGTCTGTAACGCCCACCATTTTCAAGAAATTTTTGGAAAACTATATTTTTACTAAATTTTTAAAACTTTGACCTCGTAATGTTGACCGTTTTGTTCAAACTTTGTATGTCGTCTTCTTTTATCACCAAGAAACAGAAAATCTACGATGTTGCTAACATTTCAAACATTTGAAAAATAAGAACAGCCCTAATACCCATTTTTCTTTCTCTTTGAGAGACCCTTTGCTTCAAGCCCTAAATAAATAAATATCACTGAGAGAGACTTCACATAGATTGTAAAGACACATTCTCTAATATTTTTCTAAGTAAGTAAAAAACGATATTTAACAAATTTCATAATGTACAAATAGTAATAATAGTTTACTTTCATAACAAATACTAGTAATAAGTTATAGTAATAATAATAATAAGTTATAAGAAAACGAGTTCTAGGCGGCGGCATGACTCTAGGCGCCCAATTTTGTGCGTCAGAACGTTTGCGGCTTTTTATGTGTGGGGAGAGCAAGTACTTGAGGAGCAGCAATATTCCTTGGCTTGCTGCACTTGCAAAATCGTCTAAGTTGTAAAATACAGAATTGGTATTTTGTATGTTTGTTTGGTTTTTAAATATGTAATCTTATGTTGTAGAAGTAGTAGTAGAATGAAAGAGATAGATAGATAACTATACAAAGAGAGTAGCTCCGTGGGTAGTGAGCCTCTTCTGCCCTTGGAGCGTGCATGGCTTTGATGCTGTTGTTGGAGGAGGAAGAGAGTGGAGATCTTTTAAATTGGTTCCCGGCACTGTTTGAAGAGGTAGGCTGCTGCTGCTGATTGGCTGGTGAGCCAAGGGCCAAATTGGTTCTGAACTTTTGTAGTAGCTCTGACTCCAGAGCAGGCGAGAGTCCACGAAGGATTTGTACGCGAGGGGAATGTTTCCAGAGGAAAACTTGAGTAGTTCGTCTAGGAGTGTTTCGTTAGAGACGAGGATGTGTCGTTGTGTGTTGGTATTTCGTGTGGGCTCTCCCAGCCGAAGGGATCCCCGGCGCAGGAAGGACTTTTCGCTCGCAATAAGGGTTTCTGATCCTCCAGACTTTCTTCGTAGGAGTTTCCGCTTGTGTGGTAGACTACAGCTGTTGTTATTGTTGTTGTTGCTGACAGATCCGAGTGAGGAAGACGAGGTTCTTTTTGAGGATGAAGAGGAGGATGAGGAAGACGTGAGGAGTTCCTCTTCGATCCGTCTAAAGTCCGATGGAGAGAAACACAGGGAGTGATCCTCTGCGTCGGTCTATTTTGAGGATTCTCGCATGTCGTGTTGGAATGGGGGGTGAGGAAGATTCATTGGTTCTGCTTCCGGAGGACGAGGAGGGAGGAGGAGGAGCTGTTCCTTCGCTGTTTGAGCGAGGCCAGTTGGTTGAGAAGGAGATCCGACGGGGCGGAGCCTCTTCGTGGTGCGTTCTCCTTGTTTTCCTCGAATATTTTGGGCACTTTGACGGTTCCAGCCGTCTCGTCCAAGGAGGAGTGCTTTAATTGGAAGCTGACCCGCTGTTGTCCGTAGGCCTCTGCGAAGAGTCTCCGCTTGTGCCCAAGGCGCAGGCTTGAGGAGGAACACTCCTCCAGGGCAGAGAGAAGCGTCGCCGCAGGGAGTCGAGGGCGGGATTCTCTGCAGCCGACTCTTCTTCGTCCTCGGAAGTGGGAACCTCCTGGGGCGGGGCCTTGTTCTCCTCCTGCTGAATGATGAGGTCCCATCGGGCGTGGTTGCTCACGAGGTTATTCATCATGGCCTTCGAAAGAGTGGAGCCCAGGAAGCGGTTCCACTCTTCAAAAAGGGGAGACGCAACCATGCGGTAGAAACCCGTTTGAATCTGTAAAATAGATGAAATACATTCCTTAGCAAGAAAACACAAAAACGATGCTTGCAATTTAGGACATTAATTTTTGGTTCCAAGACATCTGTTATTGCCGAAAAACCCCTCTATGAAACATATTTAAACAGTAGAAACTGAATTAATTGAAACGAAAACTTCAAAGTCGATGATATGCTTGTTTGCTATTTCAACTTCATTTAGCTATAAGTCTATGTATTGAATGAAATATGAGTAATATATTTACGACTGTACGAGTTCGAACATAAGTTAATTGCAGACAATATTCCAGTATATATTGTGTTCCTTGCTCACCTTGGCCACCGTCATGGAGAGCCTATCAAATGGAGGAGTGAGTGGAGATCAAGCTCCTCTCTCCTTGTCCCCCTGCCTGAAGAACTCTTCGGAGGCCCGGTGTGACCACAGCTTTGAGATGTGCCATGTTCTGCAGGGGTTCGAGATATCCGCGCATTTCATGGCGATTTGTACGATAAAGCTTCTTGAGTCCTTGTCCAGGGGTGCTTGGAAGTCCCTTCGTCGATCCCCTTGGAGAGCTTCCTCAGGTATTCCCCCTGCTTGCGATGTCTGTGGCCAGAATAGAGCTCTTGATGAGGTCGCTGAGCTCTGCGTAGTCCTCAGAGGAGAGGGCGCTTGAGAGTCCGACTTGGTGCATGCAGGAGAGGGCAGAGCGCCAGTGGTGGTTCTCCAGGAGGGACCCGCACTCTGGCTCGTAGTAGAGTGCCGCCAGGTGACTCTGTGTCCCAAGGAGGAACTTTTCGTTGAGCCTGGGTGGTCCAGGTCGTGGCTCGCGGCGGCGATGAGGGCGCTCATGAGCTCCAGCGGGCTGAGGGAGCCCTTGATGAGTGGCTCCTGCAGGAAGAGGTTCATGGCCTGCGTGACGTCAGTGGCGTGAACGCCGTTGTGATATGGGTTCCCCTCCCGTATCCGGATTCCACGAGACTGAAGAACCTCCAAACTGTGAGTGGGTCCAGTTTGAATGTGGAAAGGAGTCCATGGTATTTGAAGAGGTGCGTGCATAGGACGGCGAGCCCGTCTCCTTGTGCGAGTCGGTTCAGTGTGAAGGCGTTGAAGTCCCAGCTGCGTCCAGCGTTGGTTAGGAGGTTGTCCAGCGAGGAGGGCTGTCCGTAGTAGGGTCTTCTTCTCCTTCGCCTAAGAGCGACGTCCCTCCTGCCTTGCTCTACCCAGTGAGGCTCCTCATTGTCAAAATAGAGTGCGTGCAGGTCCCCACCCTCGAAGGTGCTGCTGCTCATGGCCCCACGTCGTCTTCGGCGCCTTCGAAGTAGGAAGGGCTTTGGCAGTGAGAGGTGAAGGCGCCGATCTACACCACCCGACGCCGTCTTGGAATTCCTACAACGGCTGGAGAGGGGCATAAAAACGGAGGAAGACTCCTTTAGATGGAGAAAATCATTGGTCCAAGGTCTGCGGAGGGAATTCCCATCGGCTGGTGGTCGGGGCATCCATGCCTAAAAAATAAGAGAAACAACTACATTTATATACCCATATCAATCTATTTGTATCAATTTATTTATCTAAATCTATACTACACAAAAAACAACACGTCAGACATAAAGGTGAAAGCAAAAGAGATAATATACAATAAGAAGGATCTTTCATCCGTCTAATATTGCCTGGTGATTCATTTCAACCCGATAACTATCAATTTTGATATTAGCATTTGAATAAGTTGAATGAATGTTAACTATGGCGCTATAGGTCAAAAAGACTATTTTAATTGCTGAGCGACTGTTGATTCAGCAAAGTAGGCATGTTCTAGGGCTTATATAACAGTGCTTTAGGTACAAAAGTATTATATATATATATAGTCATCATCAATTGAGGATCCTACATGAGTCCTACGTGAGTCTCTTTTATATTCTTCTTTCTCATACGATGCCTTGACTCAGTCTTTTCCTTGCACACATACTTTTGAATGCAAGATGTCAGCATCCATGGCGGGGTCCTCATATGCATGGCATGCACTTGTATTTTCTTTTTAATGACTAATCAAAAGCCTCAAGGGCCGTCATCATGATTCATCAACAGGCTTCTAAAAGAAAAGTGTAAAACTACAAATATGTAACGTTGTGCACTCGCGCCTTCTACATTGATAAAGAAATGTGGAGCAGAATACAATTTAAGAAAATATAAGGAAGGCCTCACAATACATATATTCATAAATGTCCTACAACTATATTTTGAATGCTTCCACCGCCCAAAAATGACCCAACCATGGGGCAAACATTCAAGAGGACAAAAAAAATATTTTTAAGTATTAAAGAATCAGACATTACTTACTCATCATGTATTATTGTAATGCGTTCCAAGAGAAGGCTTAATCAGACACATTTATTCCATCATCATTAATTCATTGTTTTCGTATATTTTTATTAATATAAACTACTCATTGTCATTTGTCTTACTCTTGCAAAAATAAGTAAATTGTTTGTTAAATACTTGATTTATATTAAATAAGGAATATGCATTTTTTTGTTTGACGATTGATATCTCATAGGGTCAATCTTATAGGTTTTTCTACGTGTTTCTTCTTTCAACAGTCATTATCATTAATGAAAATAACATTAGTATAAATAGGAATCCTAGCAGATTAGGAGGTTTTATTTTGATTAGTATGGTGGTATGCCTTCTATCCTCAACAGCAAAATACGGGATTCTATGGCAATTGCTTTGAAGAACACATCTCTGAGGTCACAATAACACAGCATAATTAATGTTACTTGACCAGAAGAGATTGTGTTTGTATTTGTAAGGACCATGTGTATCTTCACCATACAATATATGTGTTATATATATGTACATAGTGGGATATATCCATAGAGATAAAAGATATAGAGACTTGATTCCCTTCATCTGTATTTTTATGTACTACGTCATCGTAAGCTGATCATAGAGATATAATTTATCTTGACGTAGATCAAATTACTTTGTTTAGTTTGGACATAAAAATACAGATGAAGGGAATCAGCTCTCTATATCTTTATATATCTACCTATGGATATAACCATAGAGATATAAAGATATAGAGAGCTTATTCCCTCCAATTAGCAGAGAAACATCGTTCAGCTGTATTCTGAACACAATGACGTATTTCTCTTCCCTCCAATAGCAGAGAAACATCGTTCACCTATATTCTTGACACAATGACGTATTTCTCTGACGAATACAATAAGCTCTCTATATCTTTATATCTCTATGGGTATAACTAGGATAAATAAATAACATTAGAGCTCAGTGAAAGCGTGCTCTCAATGTTCGACTCCTTCCGAGAGGGGATGATCAATTTTAGTGAACCTCATTGATAAGATCCTATTTTACACGCATTAATTTATATTCAATCGGATACTACAATAGCCTATCGAACCAAATAGGCAAAAAAGTAATAAAAAAAATACTTAATTTAAATTAATCTTATGGTGGACATTATAATATAAAAATTGATTACTCAACCCTACGAACATTTTTTTTAAACTAGAAGATGAAATATCAACTCATATTAAATCGCAACAACATATTTTATAATAAATCATACGTTGAACTATAAAAGTCAAAGTTCGCTCAACTTGTCCACAAGCTCTCACTTTAAAACCAAGCATTCCTTTTGATGAACCACCGTTGCTAACTCGATAAACACGCTTTAAAACATTAAAAGCATTATGTACTCTCACCGTTTATATGTAAAAAGTAATTATAAACAGTTTTTTTCTTATTCCCATAATAGTTGAAATAAATACAATGTACAATGTGCAGGCTTAGAGAGTAATCAATTAAACAAGGCTTGTTTTTTGGAGGAAGATCCTTTAACCCTTAGATGCATAAGTGGGTCAAAAATGACCCGGTGAGGTTGTTTTCTTGAAATATCTTCGTAATGAAAAATTGTAATTATTTCATATTCCAGGTATTCCTCAAAAACATATTTTTGATATAATACCATTTACATTTTTAACTTACCTTTTATACATTTTAAGAAATTGTAGTTTTTGTATTACAGGTAGTTTGTCTGAACTGCAATCAGTGATGAGACAAGACACATTTTTCTATTGCTGTTCTGGGTAATTTTCTTTTTCAAAAATGTTAAAAAGTGAAAAATAAAGATATTTCAAACATGAACTCATTCTTGTGTGGTCCTAAATATAATACTAAATATTATACAAGTGATTATTCTTAACCAAAATGACAAAGTTGCATAAAAACACATTGATTCTAACATGGGTCATTTTTGACCCACTTATGGAAGAGTGTAGGGTCCAGATGCATCTAAGGGTTAAAAGAATGCATGAGAAGGGAATAAAAGTATTTTTTTCTTATCCATTTTAAATATTAAAGCCCACAAAGAGGTTGTTATTTTTAGGAATGTGGATTTGGTTACATTTATTTTAGACCCTTTTCTTACGCGGAAAGAATGTGGGGAAAACGAAGAAGAAAAAAAACACCCCTCCTGATTGCCAGTCACCATTCTACAGGACGTTAGTAGATAAAAAATTATATCTTACCATTTCCCTTTCTCATGTCTAAGATTTTTTTGTTATGGATCAATTCAAGTGTTCGGAATTAATTAATATTGGGATTTTTTTGTGCTAGGATTTTTTTTCTTATCGACACTTTTGTATAAAATGCATTTTTAAAGTATACTACTGACTTTTGGGCTCAGCTCATCAGTAAAATAGCTTTATTGAGCATTAATGAGCACATTGTTTATTTTAATTTTTTATAAAAATAGTAAAATTTAATTTTGAGCACTTTTTCGTTCATATAAAGGGACACATTATCACCATTCTTGGTAAATAAGGAGTTTCAGTCAAGATCCTTGATATAATGAGTCCAAGAATCATCGACATCGACAATATTTGGATATTGGAGCTAAAATTTTGATATCGGGTGGTAATGTCCGAAATAAAGCAAATTGAGCTGAACATTGCTGGCAAGCCAAAATGAACCAAATCCCTAATAATAATAATAGTATATAAATGGTATTGTCAAATTAATTAACCCCGTTGATTGAAGCTTTGATTATTAAAGCTATTATCTGGGCGTGTGGGATGATTTTAGCATAAAGCAATATTTTTGCCCTCGATTCACGTGTAGGATTAAAGTCTTAAGACAGGAGTCGGCAACTCGCGGCTCCCTGGAGCTTTTCCAAAAACGTTAGAAAATGGGGAAAAGATGGGGTGGGAAAATATAGGTAGAGGACCAAAATGTGCACCGTATGAAGGTTATATAAGGAATTCATTTTTTGCGGCTCCAGACACATTTTTAATTACTTGGGTCCGTTATGGCTCTTTCAACAATTTGGTTACTGACCCCTGTCTTAAGAGTTATAATGCTAACCGGAATAGTGTTCTTATTTGTTTAATACTTCAAGACAGTTTTGTAGACAGTGAGCATGAGAGAGGAAATGATCCTAGGAGTAGTGATGAGTGAATATTAGTTTCCTAAACGTACACAACGTATTAGTCACCCATTGCATCAGCAGTTCTCCATTACGAAATAAAATACAAATATGTGTAATAACAACAAACAATAATAATAATATAATATTTTGGCTTCCTCCTCCTCTGTCCATGATGACCTAAATTTTGCTTGCTGAGACCTCACATTTTATTTGCATTTAACCCTCCCTAAGCATAGACAATGAGGATGATAATACGTTGTTTTCTAAAGCTTTGTTGATATTTATGTGTGTGTGTGTGACTTGATTCAAGATCATCAGTTGTGGCGACCTAAAAAGACAATACATAGGATCCCATCTCTGAAGGATGATAGTTCATGGACTTATAGGGCCCAAGAAATCCGGATCTTCTCCTTCTCTCTTCTACAGAAAATCATAAAAAGATTATAAAAAATTCAAAAATATTGAATAATTTTTAATATATTAAGGGCAATTTAGGGCTTTTATGGGTTTACCATATAATTGTTGTACAATAATCATTGGTTCATGTTTGATGCTTACATTTAAACTGAAATTTTTAATCTTGGCATTAGAATCATGTTAAATATATATTACATCCAAATTATTTCATGAACTATGTAAAAAAACATGGTAAAAACTGATTTCAAAGCAAATAAACTTGAACTTCTCATATATTATATATATATATAAGTCATTTTACTTTTTTAAATGTCTATAATGGAAAGGAGAATCAAAACACTGATTAAAAATATCACTTTTACATAACGTCTAGTTTTTTATCAGTTCACTTTTCAATATCCATAAAGTTTTATACAGTCAAACCTCTGTAAGCGGTCACAAGTCCTTTTTTAAACACAAAAGGTTTTAATACTTTATTTTTAGTCACATCCATTTTTTTGTATTAATTGTTTTCTTCTGCAGGGGAAATTTGGGTTGCCGCTATGGACGAGTGACCATTACAAAGGTTTGAATATATATATATATATATATATATGAAACGACCGGGTACCCAGCCCGGGTCCCGGCTGTTTTTTGAGCGTCCCGGCCCGGTGTCCCAGTTTTTTAGACACCGGGCCGGGACATCAATATTTTCTTTCGTTTGTCATTCATAAATTTATTTAGAAAATAATTACAATAAAAAAGTGAGGACATTTTTTTAGAAAGGAATTTTCGAAAACATCGTCACTTTTTTGGAGATTCTTTTCCTAAAAAAACGTCATCACTTATTTTTGGAGATTCTTAAAAAAAAACGTCATAACTTTTTTTTGAAATTCTTCATGTCAGAATGTCGAAGGAATGAAAATATATATTATGTCCCACCCGGGTCCCAGCGAAAAAATATGTCTCGATTGTTTCCTGATATATATATATATATACCTTATATATATATATATACTTATGGTTATTGTATATATTCCATGAAATGTGGGGGGAAAAATATATATTATGAATAGGATAATATATATATATATATATATAATATCTCAAGTATTATACACACAATAAACTAATAAACGATGAGGGTCAAATCCCCCATGGAGAGAAAAAATAAGCAAATATTTTATTATTATTTTATTTATATATATATATATATATATATATATATGAAGAAGTATTTGCTCTTTTGTGAAGGATCCTTTGGTATATTATGTATATTTTTATTATTTTCAAGTGGAGGGAAGTAGATAGACTAAGGTTCTAGATTGCTTTTAAATTGTATATAATTTTGATATGATAAAGCTAACCATTTAAATCAATTTGGGAGTAGTCTTTTTTAATACACCCTATATAATGGCATGCATACAATTGCGATTCCAATATTTTAAAATAATATACATAGTAATTTCAGACCGTCTAAATATATATAGAAGAACTTGCTTTATTTTTTATAAATATTGCAAAAATGAACACAGGAGAAGTTCCAAAATGAACATTTCAATATGTACGTTATGTTTAAATTTCAAGGACAAGGGACGTGAGAGAGAGAGAGAGAGTTTCCATAGAATATTCAGGCTTAGAAAAATAAGGTCACTAAAGTAGTTTTTCTATATATTCAATCAAGTCATAGTGAGTTGTTTTACTCCTTAGAGGGATTATATGTATCACTCATGGATTCATTTATAAAGCAAAATATTGCCATTAGTCGGAACTGCCGTTTGACATTGATGGGAATGAACGAATATCTGCTAAGATATCGATTGTTTTATTGAAAGTATCGCACTCGATTACATCATTTATGCTCATTGGTAGATGTGGTAGATTAAAAAATAAGCGTGAATATTCTTTATTGAAAAAAATATATCAATATCATTTGGATACGACTACTGGGATATATATATATATATATATATTTTTTATACCGAATCCAAGCTCTGAAATATTCAAATTACAAGTAGTAGCATTTATTGGTCTTTTTGATGTACATTATGTTCAGCATTTTTAAGAGCAAAAAAAGTATCTATTTCCGGAAGAGTGATCACAATAAGTGATGCATTTTTTTCTTCTCATCAACAAGGTCTTTTTTTAAAACAAATTATATATACAAATAGAACAAAAAAGTACCCTACATGTAATATATAAAAGGAAAAATATAAAAGGAAAAATTGTGTTTCATAAAACATAAATAAACATTATAGTTTAAAATGAATTTCCTTTTTAAGACCTAAAACTTCAAAATCATATTATTCATCTTAAAAAAACATAATCATAAAAAACAACAACTACAATCAATCCTACAGACATAAAAAACAAATAAAAGACAAATCTAAATTGTCTTTGGAGTGTTTTTTATATTTTTTTACAATAAACTGGAGAGATTTGGCGTAGATAGGGTAGAGGCGTGGCATATATTTAATTACTGCAGCTGCAAGGGTCCATTCTTGGCTGTTGACATTGGGGATTTTCAAAGATAATGCCAAATATCTGGCAGCCGCTCCAATAAAGATAGCTCTCAGCTTATACATTTTTATGCATCAAGGAAGTATATATTTTGACCACTCCGACATTCCCCCATGTAGAGATTAATTTACCCTAAGTATCATATTTTTAATATCCGCAGTCAATGCTTATAATAATAATAAGATACAAAAAATACTTTATTTATGACTTTAAAGTCGTCGACCCCCCTCCTGATGCTTATAGCATATTAGACAAACAATCAAGCATTAAAAAACAAGTATTTCCCTATTTTACAACAGCCTTCTGATGTTAATAACTCAGATTTTGATATGAACTTAATATATGACTAAGAATTAAAAAAATAGCATCCTTGATTTGTGGCATTGCTCTAAATCAAAATGATTACTTTCATGTTTTTTATATACTTACATCATATAAAATTATTTTGTTTTAAAATATGCTTAATTGAAACAGAATCTTTTAGGTATATAAATATCGGATTTAAAAATAACTGGAGGATACGCGAATAATAAGTATTTTAATAAAAAAGATAATTTGGATGTATATCAAGGACTAGTAAAAGGAATTGAATAACGTTGAGAAAAGAGGGATTTTAGGATAAATAATGTAAGCAAATAAAAACTACAAGGAACAATTCCCTATCGACGATGGACTTTCTGATGGTTTACAGTAATTTCATCGCGGTGGATTTCAAACCCTTGGAACACCCGTTTAAATAACAATAATAAAAGTAGGTGCATTCCGTTAGATTAGGGTCTACGATAGTCTTAAGCTGACTAAGGCCGCGAGATCAGGTCTACAAAGTAGAAAAATAAATAGCGCGGAAAATGCCTCACTACAAAAAGCTTCGCGACAAAAGTACCCATGAGGAAAAGAAGGTCGAGGGAATTGACCAACTATAAAAGAGTAATATATATATATTACGTGGTAAATATCTACGACTAAAAAACGGCTTCAAAAAGGTCCACGAGGAATTTCCGCGCAATAAAATTACTGGACACTCTTTCTGATGATTGAAACCATGTACAGTCATCAACCCTGTGTTAGCGGTCACTCTAATTGTCTCCGCAGAAGAAAAAAGTAGTACTAAAACATTCTGTGACTTGCATCTACCTGTCTCTAAGGGTCACTCTTTAAAGTGCCCTTGAGTAACCGCTATAGACAGGTTTGACTCGCATATAAATAACCAGGTCTTTAAAAGACAATAATGGATCACAATTAGAATCACATGCCGACTCAAACAGTCCTGTGCAAAATGAGACTCAAAAATACTCATATATTTTGGGTGACAGCTTCTATGTCCATAGATTAAGAGATTAAGCAAGATTAACCTTGATACAGATGCTTTCAAATGTAAATACATAGATGAAGTCGGATCCCATCATTGACCTTTTAAACCTCTTACAATGATGACCTTTGGGTCATCATTGTAACTGTCGTAATTTGAACTTCAGTGAGAGTGCAATATGCACCCCTAGGCACTCTTACATTTAAAATGTTTTTCTTCTTATTCAATAACGTGAAAGGTTTAAGGATATGCAATTAAGTCCTGATAATTAGGCTTAGGGAATTAGTCTTAAAAGTTACTCAAAATTGATTGCTTAACAACCCTTTAATAATCTTTTCCATGTTGACTGTTAAAATCTGTCAGATTCATATAATTACCTCCGCCGAATTTGTTTTCAGTCTCAAAAAGTAAAACGGATTCGGATGAAACTTGGTGAGTTGTTGTAAATGTCAAAAGTAACAAGTGATTAAATTTTGGCATCTCTGAGTGCAGAATTAGATGCAACCTAAATACTAATAATATTTCAAGTTAGCCTACTCTGCCATTTCGCTGTGCTGTGAAATCGTGCCGGGAGCGTCTTCCTCTTGAAATTCCGTCGAGGGGCCCTCCCCCGTCCCTTAAGTCGTGAAAAATCTGTCAGATTTTGCACTTATATATTATTAGCAATGTTTTTTAAATGTTAAACATTATATATATATATATATGTCATACTTGTTTATTTATCGTTCATTTGTTGTCGTTCGTCGTTCGTTTTTGGCGCCAAAAAAATAAAATATTTTCATGTTCGTGGGAATAAATTCCTTACTTAAAAAGCACCGTCAATTTTCTTCAGAATGACGAACGACGAAACATAACTTTTGGTAAACGACAAACGAACGACAATTTTTCGTGAACGTCAACAAGTCTGAATAAAAATGACGACGTTTTTTTAAATAAAGGAATTTGCTCCCACAAAAAAGGATTTGAAAAAGTACAACAGTACTAGTCTATGGAAAGTACTTTTCTTTTTTGTTGCGAGAGGTATACATTCATGAAGATATTTTGAATAAGTACAAACCTGCAAGTTACATTTGTCGAACGATCACAAATGAACACCAAGTCTATATTTATATATATAAATAAATATATATATATATATTGTTCTCTTAAATTTAATTGATTTTATATGGGTTTTAATCAATTCTTTTATATATATTATGCAGATAAGTCATTAAAAATGCTTTATTTAATTTATAAAATATTAAAAGCTATAAAAGGAGGACGTTAGCTAAGTGGAAGGGCTGTATTGTATTGAGGGCTGAAGTTAGAAATGCCATGATTTAGTCTGCAACAATAAGTGAAATCCTCATTCAGTTTGGTGAAGAGAAACTGAGTGTTTATTCTATGGATTAGAAGTTATGGGATTATAGCTCTATTGTGATTTAAGAAAAGGTAATCTTTTTAAGGCCTTGTTTCTTCATGGGGAAAATTAAGAATTGCTTAGATAAATATTATACAATATGAAGTTGATATGGCAATTGTTATGATAGTTTTGTGATTTTTACATAAACGTTGAATTAGGTATATTTACTTTAAATACTGATTAGTTTTTGAATAAAATCTATAACAACTTTAAACAAATAAAGTCAAAATGTTTATTTATTCGAATAAAAGAACATCTAATTTGTACACGGAAAGATTGCTAATATGAGCTATATAAAGAAGTAAGGAATATTCTTCCAAGTGACCCTGAACTACTACTTTATTTCTAGAGAGGACATTGACTTTGCTATTAGATATTACTAATGCAGAGTAGACAATCTTTGGAATTGCTGACGCCAGATGGGTAAGGGTGAGAAAATAAAGTTTTTTTTTTGGAGTAACGCATATTATGCTTTGTATGCGGTATTCAGAAAGAAGGATAACATTATGGCATCTTTGCCTTTAAAGTGATTGGTTGAAAGAAAAACCCACAGATGGTATCGTGCAATAATGCATCACTCCCGGCTGCTCTTGAGGAATGAACATTAACTCAAGTATACAAACATATTTTATAGGATGGCAACTCACTTTCCATACGTTTAATAGAAATATGATCCATTTATCGTCAATATGACGGAAATAAACATATATTTCTAAGTAGTAATATTTTTATCCTTATAAATTCCTTCTCTTTTAATTGATGATCATCAAGAGAGATTGAAGAGAGTCTTTGAGGCTTCTCCTTTTACATACTCTTTTCATCAATGCCGTTCTAGAAAATGAAGAAAAAAGTCCTCTTTTGTGATCTTCTGCATGAGTCAGCCATGAGTTTTTTCAATAATAATAATCAGAATAAAAACAATTAGGCTTCATCATGATATCTTACCAACTACTACTACGTATTCTTCTTTCATTTTTGCCCGATTATATGAAGAAAATATGAAGAAATACGCTTTGTAAAGAGCGAGGAAGGGGATCGAATGTCAAAGAGAGAGAATAAGTGGTGGGAGAGATAGACATCAGAGTAGTAGTTGTATGATTATTGTACTATTATTATTTGCATAGATATTTACCTTGCATAGATAAGGAAGAAATGCGCATTGCTTATGGAATATACAGGGAAATCGGAAGAGAGACTTCTGGAGCTAAGTTAAAATACTAACAAAGAATGCTCTTGAGAAGAAGTAGGCTCTCGCTCATGTTCAGGTAACCGGTTGCTTTTATAGCATTATTTTCTGAGCAAACACAGGCTACTGTCTTCTATGTATACAGTATCATAGTACCTTTAGGCAACTTAATGAATTTCTTTTTTTTACGTCAACGATGGTGAAAACAATACCAAGACATGAGCAAAACACTTTTTAAACCTGTAATTGGTCCATGAATTGACAAAAAATCGTCTTACATAGTTAGATAGCGAAAAATACATAATTTATATGATATGCTGGATATTATAGTTAGGGTGATTGTATGGACGTCTTTGCAAATTTGTATTAAGCACCCACAAAGCTGCAGGCGGTTGCAAAACTTGAAATTTCGACCAGTTTAAAAAAGTGCTTCTGAACCATTTGTGTGATTTGTGTAAGCCGGTTCAGAGGTTTCCTTTAGTTTACTGACCAATCAACTTTCAATTTTCACTCGGCAACTCTGTGAGTGATGTTAAAATCAAAACAAACATGAATTTCCCCTGAGTACTGAGTACAGTTCTACTGTTCAAGGTATATTGAAAGTCAACGTAGTTCTATATTGCCAGGAGGGCTCATTGAAGAAGTACAACTTGCATCTCGGAAGAGTTGTCTGATCAACACATCGCCTCTGATTGCTTTTTCGGTGAACATAGGTTTCTAGCGAGATTACTTTGCTCTTTCTGTTTAAGTGGTGACGGATACAATTATATCGATATATGCTTATTAAGATACTTTACCATGTCGTCTTCACCTTGTCTGGCAAAAATAGTTGCCGATTGACAAAACAAGGAGACGCGTCGGTAGTTTAAAAAAATGATCGGTAGGGAAAGGGAAAACAGTCACCCGCCCGACCTACTGATTATTATCAGTCCCCGCTTATGTCATCATGTAAACAATTCATTCCCTCTCCTTTTCTTAGCACCAATCACGTTCAAGAAAAAGACCCTTGTTACTTATGCTCCCTTTGTTTTTGGGTGCATGATGCTCTTCCGCCTTGGAGAAGGAAGTGAGAACACTCATGAGCTTAATTGAGAAGAGAGTGCTTTTTTGTTCTTTATACAATGATGAAAAAAATATATAACTTTAATCTTTCTTGAGAAAGACTTGCATAGATATAATCTGTGAGGAAGTCATCCAGTCAACCACACACACACACACGCACAAGGCAAGCTGATAGGGATCTTGATGTAATAATTGACTGATAAGTCTTTTGTGCTCTTGTCAAGCCCTTCATCAAATGATGAGTGCCATCTTGAAGCCATCATGAGAGAGTGGTTTCAAGGTAAGGCTGTGATTTGGGGAAGGAAGGAAATATTTGAGGTGGGTCTTAATACAATCTTGCTCCAGATATATTAATATAAGGTCATGTTATGTGGGCATTATGCGTGACATCAAGGCATCATCCCATGAGTGAAAAATGACTCATTCCGTCATATAAAGATATTCTTGGGGTAAATAAATAAGGATGAAGGACAAAGCAATTTTGTGAACAAAACCCCTCATTTTCGGGGGGTAACATTTCTGGTTAAGACCCTTTACTTTTCTACATGATGACCAATAAAGAATGACAAATTTTCTATTGGTACTCACGTTGCAAAGCAAAAGTGGGTGCCGCCTTATATAGTCCAATGTTACTCAAAACATGTAAAAGGTTTTGTGATTTGGGCCATTGATCCTTATAAATACGAATCGTCGTCAAGCCAAATATGTTCATACAATAGGAATGGATACTCTCTAATACTTTTCGTTTAAAAAAATCATGTACAACAGTCAATTTCGAAAGGGAGGCCAACAGGACTGCCTGTAACACTGTGGCCGAGTTGAAGGACCGGATCACCGTCGTGTTCAACAAGTTCCCCAGGGAGCAGGTCAAGCTCACCTGCACCAGGCTGGAGAAGATCGTTGAGGGCCCCTACTTCTCGAGTAGAATGGAAGCCAACATCAAGGCAAGCAACATCCTTTTTTAATAAAGAATTAAAGAATTTTATGCCTTGTTAAAGTTCTTTTTGAGAAAATGTCAAATTTAGTGCGCAGACACTATATATTTCAAGTGCAAAACTGTATTATGCCGAGTCTTTCATTCTACATAGAAAACATTCTAAGGAAGTGCCCAACAGTGGATGTTACTAGGAATGTGATAGCAAATTCTTTTATTTCTCCATAACTATTTTATTGGATATAAATTATTCAAATCTGTCACTTGATTATGGCATCAATGCACTTAGGAAGGACGCAACCATCACTGTATGTATTGTTTGATTAAATCCAGGGGCTTAATGCACTTATTAAGGAGAAATGAATACAACATGACGTCAGGCTCAATGCCTGGTTATATATTAGATGCCTTTATGGGTAGACAAAAAAAGAGGTTTGAATGAAGAAATGGGCTTCAAAGCTTTATTACCTATGTAGTGGTGGTTGAGCAAATATTTCCTCACTGATTAAAAGCATGAACATACAACAATGGTTTCTAAATTTAGGCCAATTCTTAGTTGTTAAGCATACTTAGTGGAGATAGGCCAAAGGTCCTCATTCAATTATTTTCATTTGAACTCTCAATAACTAACAAAATAAATTATGAAATTAGAAATTTATTTCTTTATTTTTTAACCATTTCTTCTGTGCTCTTAATTTGTTATGATCGCTGATATTTCTGATATAATTGAAGTGAAATTGGGATTACTTGTCAATCGCTTACAAGCATTGAAATAATATAAACACTCATGTCATACAAGGAGGTTCCTTTGCTAAAAAATGATGGTGCAGGAGCTCTGATTAAGATTAAAGGTGGCGCCATGGGTGACACTGACAAATAAAATGATCCTCCGTTACCCTTCAGATAGAATGAGGCATGAGAAAGCAGTTGGCAATATGAAATACAACATCATTTACTCAAGATGTGATCAAATTAATTATATTGTCCTTCCTCATACACATCAATGGCATTTATGACTCTCAAATAAACCATTCCAACATATTTTATTAATATGAATCAAATAAACGAATGCATCAGTCTCAGGATGAATGTCAGAATCTTTGTATCTGCCGATAAATGGACCATCATTCCCTGAATAATAGACGATCAATTGGAATGTAACTAGAAAATAATGTTTATCGGGGAGTTTGTGAAGGCTATCATACAAACATCCTCATTGACATGAGTATAGGTACTCTTCTGCATTGGCCGTGACACCTACTCTATGACAGCACAATGTACTGTCACATTGTAATTACATTTATTGTAATTAATGTAATTGAGGTTGTATTTTTTTAAATTCAACAGTTCATTTTTATTATATGTACAACAGAATACATAAAAACCTAAGATAATGCATGAAAATTCATATAAATAAATATTTTAATTTACAATTTTATCATAGGGGTTGAACTAAAAGCACTATTTTCAATCAATAAAATACAATAAAAAAATCAATTGACATGTGTACTAAAATATATTAACATAAATTTTGAGCTTTAAAATGGCATTACTTGCAATTCTTAAAATTCTTTATTATTGTAGATAAAGTCTTCCGGTGGATGGATGCAAGGGAAGGGAGAATAATATATTTTTTTCATAATAAAGAATGAGTGCTTTGGTTAATATGCGTGTAATAAAAAAACACATTTCTGAAATGATTTTCCTTTCTCCTTTCTCAATTCAAGCCTCTGTGCAGGCTGAAGTCATGTTTCATTATGTATTTGTCAGAGAATAAATTGCCTATTTTGAATCTCATCCCAGTAATCATGGATTATGATTACTGGACGACTACTGAAATGATGGCAGGCATAATTGCAGCATGTAACTCCTAGCACACAATCAATTCTAATTAAAGGCAGGTATTCAGATGGATCCACATGCATAAAGGATACTCCATGACGCAATATTTTTTTACCGTGAATGTTATTTGACTGCTCACGTCATAATCGGACATTGAGGCACCTTGAGAGCATAAGCAGATTTATATTATTATGTTATTTGTTTTATCTCACACAAAAAATCATTATTAGTTCTTAAACTTCAAAAATGGAATGCGAAACAACTTCAATATGAAGACGCCATGCATAGAGATGATAAAATATAGAGCGCGCCTCGTAAAAAGGAAAAATATTGATACTACTCACTTATTAAATGAGCAAAAATAATGCCCAAAACTTTATATAAGTCAAACACATGGGCTATATTTTCCCTTTAATTCACTAAATGACCCAATATATGTACGCTTTTGAACATTTTAAAGTTTGCATAACCTCATGCCAAAGGACGGAGGTTTGATCCTCTTAGCATGAAAATCATCACCTTCAAATCCACACTCATACTCTGTTTATTTACATATTAATGCATTGAGCAAACGAGAGAAAACCAAATATCTTTTTTTTATGTCACAACAATATGAGTATATTTTATAAACAAACTTGTTGAAAGGTTTCTTCACATCTTAAAAAAAAACTTGTGTGTATTAAAAAGCCCTGGATCCGTCTTGATACATATCAAAGATTATAAGATATTATAAGTATGTACCGATGATTCACCAACAACCATTGATAGCACTCACCAACAAAAGTTAATTGATTGAACAAATGATACGGATTCGTTATTAGCCACTGAATTCAAATCTGACATTATTCTTCTACATCTTTAATATGAACAAACGAGAAAAATACTTATTCAGGTATCAAACTTAAGAAAATTGTGATTTAAAAAATGTGGAACCCTCAGGGCAAAAACTAATGTCAGCTTTGAAATCAGCGGATTCATAAGAATTTGTTTCATTTGCTCAATCAAAGGAGTACATCCTAAAAGTGTTGGCCAGTGAAATTAAGGATCATTTTATCTTTAAAAACATTTACTTTCCTGACGATTATATATTTATCTTGCTAAACAATAAAAACTAACTATTGCCTATTTACCTAAATGAGAAATGATTGGATATTATTCAAAAATTTCAACCTCCTTTATTAACTTGTCTGATTATGTTCGAAAACAGAAGAATATAGAGCTTGTAGTTGTTTTACATTATCCATTTCAAAAATACTATTTATGTACACTGACATATATTTTATGTGTTTCTTTTCCTTGTAGCCAATATTGCATTACATCATACAGTATCCATGTGCCCATTTACGTACTTAAATTAGTGAACACACGTAATTGCAACATAAAAAATAATATGGATAATAATATTAAAATATGAAGGCTTGGGGTATTGTTGAAAAAAATGGACTTTAGGTTTCCTCTTAATCGTCATGTTGTTTGTGAGTAATATTAGATACTATTTCATATAAGTCATGTTTTTTAAATACTCAAGTTTAGTTACTATAAAAAAATATAAACGATGTTATTTTTTAAGTAATTTAATATTTCATCATTAGATCAATTTTAACTTTTATGCCTTTTTGCAATTCCTAGGATACTTTGGAGTAGTGGAACCCATAACCAGCTGAGGGAGCCAATCAAATTTCCTTTTATGATAGCATTATTATTATCATTCACTTTTTCCCTTTTGAAAGCCCAAGAAATAGTTTGGGACCCTAACTACCCCATCAAATTTTATGCCAATAACAAGGCATGATAGTATCGTCCACTCTGTCCCCTTAAGAACCTTATGAACAATTATGCCATATACACATGTATCAGATATGTTACAAGTCTAAATAGCGCACGACATTATTATTATTATTATCAACAGTTAAGTAATTACAAGAGTAATAATATTTCTTTTTGCTATTGCTTTGAAATCATAATATTTATACAAATGATTATAATTCCTACTTAGATCAAATTAATTGCTTTAAGTATTAAATGTTTTCATACTTCAAAATCAATATTTTTCTTTTGTAATGAATTATAATTAAAACACATAGAAAAGGTCTTCTTGATGTTTGTAATTAGAAATCCATTTTATCATTGTCTTAAGCAACGGAATTATTCCATATGCTATTCCATAAGATATCAGACGAACTGACATTCTTGATTGGAGCGTTAAGTGAATTTGCATTTGAGTCCTTTTATTTTATTCAAAGTATTCCGAATATCACTATTTTGACGTCGTGTAGCATACTTAAAATATTAAAATGTTTGTCAACTATACACAAAAACCATAAATATAGCATGATTAAAGAGTAATAATAACAACTTACAAAGTTCCAGGTACTGTTTATAGTTGGCAATGGGGTGTCGGGATATTTTTTTTAGCACATGAGAGACAATCACTTCCTTCTTGGTTGAAAGAGACGCAAGAAGAAGTGTAAAGGGTTGAAGTAGATAGTAGGTATTGTTTTTTGTTTTTTTGCACTAGATATCTGAGGTCATTTTGAAGTCACCTAGAAAAGACAGAGAAAGAAATGGTGAATAAGAAGATTCATTAAATGAAGGGTTAAGCCATGGAGGGACGACCGATAGAGTGCCCAAGGCAGCGCTGAATGTCGGGATGCTCTCTCATTTGTTCTTTCTATTCCTGTCTTCAAAAATGGAGAGCCCGAGTTTCGGGCGCCTCCAATAGCTGCTGCTTGGGCACTCTACATTCTCCATGAGCCGTAGTACGCATAATTAACGATATGAACCATATGAGTCATATAATAAACATAGTAGCCCGATAGGCCTAATTTTTATTTGTAGGAGACACGCCACAGGTGTAATACATATATTTTAATGTGTTCAAATATCCATTTAGGCGGGCAGGTAATAATAATATTCTACGGGTTTCCAGGGAGAGGAGTCCCAAGGATTCCTCTCCTCCTTTTTTGTTATTGGCAGAAAGGCCAAAACCGCCCACACGTCTCCCGCCCACCACACAATCTAAAATACTACAACATATTGCTTGGTTTCCTCACAACTACTACTACTCTGCATAAGAGCAGGAATAAGCAGTATTCAGAAGAGCCCCTCTTCATACCAAGGGCCAATACCATCTATTTACACAATGTATAACACACAAATAACTCACATTATATATATTAAGGACAGAGAGAGAGGAATGGGATGTGCGTTCATTGAAGGCCAACGTTAAACTGCACTTTAACAGAAAAAAATATAAATAAATCGAAAGAAGACAAATAGAAGGGGAGATTCTTCTTCTTCTTTTCTACTTCTTTCCTCCCATCATCACTGAGTCAACGTGCGTGCGCGCTTTATATACTACCGAGTGACTGAGTGAATGAACATGTATATATGTATAAAAAGGTATATACAAATATATATATTATATGGATATATTGTGTGTGGCCTTGAAGGTTTCTTTTTTGCTACTAAAATATTGTCTATTTTTCTCTGGTTAAAAAACAAACAAACAAAAAACCTAATATGAGTTGTGAAGAATGACTTAACTGAGCATGCGAATGGGGGGGGGGGGGGGTCTCTTTGACAAGACACACGGTAGGCATTCACTTTCCCGACTTTTAATTCATTCAAAGATTTTTGATGTTTATAAATGATATTTAAATGGCCAAATTTGTCGATATCATGTTACTTGCGTTGAAGCATGTTTAATGCGTATATATAAGAGTCATTTAAAGAGAGGGGGGTGTGACGCACCTTTTTTACAAATTAGAATGTGTGTATTCTCCCGCCTTCATTTAAACTGCTGTTTTTTCATTAATAATATATATTTTGGAGGGAGTGGGCTAAATATGCGAGGCTTTTTGGGGGAGTCTTTTTTTTTCAAGCACCATTAGGCAAATCATCAATGGAGAGGGGTTAACAAAGGAACCAAGACGGAGGAGAAGGGAGTGCCTGGTTCCTAGAGCCAGACGACGCTCAATTAACTACGCATGGAGTCAATAGAGAGAATTATATATCACACTCAGTCACTTACTATCAAATAGTCGTCTCCATTTCATAATTGGCCCTTGTTCATTAATAGAGAGCGGAAAAATGTGTGATGATTTTTGCCAAAAAATGTTTTTTTAATGTTACCCAAAATGAGCGAAAATGTTACAAAATATTACAAAATGTTGAAAAATGTTAATTATGTAGACTCCAAATTTGATTTAATGTGAATTTATTATTTCATAAGACAGTGACATACAATGATCTCTGCCAAATTTTTCTCGGTAAAGTTTTGGCGACGGTAGGATAAAACATTTTTCAACCTCAAAAATGATATTTCCACATTTACCGAGGTAATAGGACAGTATTTTAGAATAGCTCCATCCATTGGGCTCATCCCATCTGGAAGAGCAGCTCCAGGTTTGCCTAGCAGCACATCTCGTACCTGTCTCAATGCTGGCAGGGCAGGATTTTTCTTTACAACGTAATCGAACATAATTTCAAAACCTCTCTGGCGTCACCTGGAATCTTGCGGTTCCTTTCCTCAACATCTTCAAAAATTTCGAGTCCATCTTCAAGTGTAATTTCTGTGGTCTCCAGGCTGGTAATTGAATCTTGCAAAAACGATAAATAACTTGCAATAAGTTAAGTCAACTAAGATGCTTTTCATTTTAAGAATCCGCTGACTATTGGATATACATTTGACATCCTCAAGGTCAAACATATCCACGACTGCTTTGACTTGCTCGAAATTCTGACCATACCAAACAGCTGTGCGGATCCAGGTTCCCTATCTGGCAGAGCTGGGATTCGGTATCGCCGATTCAGTAGATTTTATTATATATCTACCTAATACCGAATAGCGATCGGTGGGGTAGATAAGAAAGAAAGAAAAATTTATTTATGTATCTGCTCTGTGACTTCTTCATATGCATTTAGTTGTTGTTGTTGTATGCTTTTATTAGGGAGCTATATAACTCTAGCCTTTCATGGCTACAAAAAAAAAATATATATCTTATTTACAAACAAATAATTATACAATAATAAAATATTAATTAAAAAGAACAATATATATATACATATATATTAATTTTAATAATTAAATTAACTTAATCCTCTTCAAGGGACACCTTCATAGCCTTCCAAGCGAATATGATACCCTGCTTCACTAAAATCTCATTTACAGATGGAAGATGACAGACCTGTCGAGAAGGTCAACCACACGCAACCGATCTGCTCTTCGAACTCCCAGCAAGATGCGTGCGAGATCGTTGATGGCAAGTTGCGAATTTGAGCCTGCCTTTGTCATTGTAGGGTTGTGAGGTATTTCAGCAGCGGACGAGAATTTTACACTTCTAGTCGCCCAATCAGACGTCTGAAGTTTCCCAATAACTATGACTCTAGATATCTCGGCCAGCAGTGACCCTCGCGATACCGTGGTGCAGAGCCGGCGGATAACTCCGATTCTTTTCCTGACATTCTAAATAATTTTTTCGTGGTGGGGCCCAAATGTCAGGTTCCTGCTAACAGTTACGGATAAAAGACTCCCAATAAGTGTCTCCCAAAAGTTATGCAGTAAATTATGTAGTATTTTTTCGCCTTTTGATTGGCTCTAATGTCCTCAATATAAATGTCATTTTCAAACAAATGTAGGTATACTCGCAACAATTCCAAATCAGTTTTATTTTATGTACATCCAAAATTCAACGAGAAATTTAAGTTTTGAAATAGTCATTTTTATGGAAAAATGAACATTTTGAAACTTTATTATCTCGTTTGATTTTGGATGTACATAAAAAATAAAAACTGATCTGGAATCCTTGCAAGCACATCTACATTTGCGGCAAATTGTTTGTAAATAGCATTGAAACTAAGGACATTAGAGGCGATCGAATGGCGAAAAAATTTACTACATAAGTTTACTAATAACTTTTGGGCCCGTTGAGCGGACACTTCCCATTATTCAATTTTGTTCAAACTTTCACAAGATGATATCTATGCACTAAAGTAAAATCCTAGGGGGAGTCCGACTCTCAAATCCGAAAAACGTGAAATAGGAATCACCCTAATATATATATATATTTATATATATATATATATATATATATATATATATATATATATATATATATATATATATATACTATATAATACGAAATCTCATTGAAAAATCAATATTTTTATATTATTACGTACATGGGTTCAAATAGTATTTAATCTTCGTTGTAGACCCTAAAACTATGCATTGTTTTATATATATGTTTCTATTCTATAACTCGTATTTTGTGAAGTCATTTGGTACTTGTGGACTAGTGATGGGTCACGAGCTTATATTTACTACTCGAGCTTGGGCGAGTAGTAAAAAAATTACTCGAGTATTTATGAGTTTTTACTCGTAACTCGGGTAAAATTTAAATCTTGCAAAAAACTCGTTACTCGTAAGAGCTCATTTTTATTTAATATATATGGAAAGGAAGAAAAATTTGATACTCGCAGAAATACTTGTATTTTTTAGATCATCCTTTAACGTCCTGATTAATATGAAATAATCATACATACGATATAGAAGTTCGATGCAGTTCGGGATTTCTTGCTCATTTAAAAAATGGGGTTTAAGTCCTTTATTTTGTAAAATTCTAAAATTTATCCCTCGCGCTCAGTTTTAATATAATTGATATTTTTTAGGATTTACTGTTATTTGTGCTAGAAGTGATATTTTTTCATAAATTTCTTGATATCAAAGTGTAAATTAATATTCAATTCTTCGAAACAAACTTCTGGTTCGTTGAAATACTTGTTCCATTATCATTGTATATTTTGAAGACTAGTGGATAAAAAAATCCCCTCAAACACTAGATTGAGGCCTTTTGAGACTTTGAGTAACGTTTCCAAGTAAAATTTATGAGACTGAAGATTCTTGTTCACTGGATTGTTCCATTTGCAGTTGCTTGAAACGAAAAAGACATTCCAAAAACATTATTACTATATATGCATATGAAAAAGGAGAATTTTTCTTATTCACACCTCAATATTATATATATTATATAATTATATCAGGAAACGACCGGGTACCTGGCCCGGCTGTTTTTTGAACGTACCGTCCCGGTGTCTAAAAATCAGCGGGCCGGGACTTTAATATATTCGTTACTCGTCATTCTGAAAGTGAGGACGTTTTTTTAGAAAATAATTCTTAATATTTCAAAAAAACATTTAATTTTTTATCTTTTTTTAAATTTTTAAAAAATTATAGGAATTTTCTTTTTTTTTAAATGTCGTGTCTTTCAGAATTATAAAGGAACGAATATATTAAAGTCCCCGTCCGGATCCTGGCAAAAAACGTATCTTGGTCGTTTCCTGACTTTTAGATGATGTATTGTTATATTTATTTTATGAAGCTAGGATGATTATTAAAGGAACAGTAAAATCTATTTAAACACTCAAATTATAACATATTCATTACAAAAGTATCATATAAGACCGTCTCCTTACTAATTATTATTAAAATCCATGCCTTTTGAAGCTCTTGATTGGTCTAGACATATTATTTAAGGGACGAGTTTTT
>CP045907.1:4290925-4310895 GCA_013387185.1 Caligus rogercresseyi | reverse complement strand
TGAGGTATAGTATACATGACGTCAGAGTTCTTCCACGTGACGTCAGGGACATAACATAGAAGAAGTGAATTGAAACAATCAGTTGGTAGTCTACTCCGGCTGTTATTGAGGAGTGAAAATCAATATCTAAGAGATAAGAAAATCATCCTACAAATTGCCTCTTGTTCAGTGGCCTAACACCATGCCCTCATTGCCTAATTCTTCTTTGGAGTGAGTCCTCATCTTCCTCCTATTAATTTACTAAAACAAATGCTCACTCTTAAGAGTAAAAAATTAAAGTTTGTTACCTCATAGTTACCCAAAATGGATCATCGCTCCGACTATCGGACGTAGGAATAAAAGAGAACAGTGTACTCAAATAACAAGGGGGAGCTGCATGCGAGAACAATAATTTTATCTACCCCTAAAAATAAACATTGGATCATATAACTAACATACTTCATTTAAGACGTTACGTTAATATAGATGTATCATCAGAATAGAGAATCCCATAGAGAGGGCAGCTTTGATGCTCAGCAATATGATTGGCTTTAAATTTGAGAGCTGGTGAAGGGTAACATAGTTTTAAATGCAAGGGATTATTATATAAGTGTCCCTCTTGGAAAAATAAAATGCTCCCTTACTGTTATTCTCTGGCACTGAGACTCGTTGCATGCTTATTTGCTCGTGAACAAAGTAAAATATGATAACAATCTATATTCATGTTGTCGTAAATGATGGTTACTACTTGACTATTTTTTTTAGAATGCATCCTACTGGACATAAATAAGCATTTTATCATTAAAGTTAGTCATCGAACCTAGATCTTATCATTGAGGTAGACCGACCATCCCCTCTCGGGATTCGAACCTGCTCCCCCAACATTTAGAGTGAGCACGCCTTAACACGCACGGCTATCGCACCCCTTAACTATTTAACACTTAACCCCTTAGACTTGACTATTTATTTTGCATTTTATCTATTCTCAGAAATGTATGGTATTTTTATATAGATATAATCATATTAGGGGCTGATTATAAATCCTTGAGGCTTTTGGGATGGTCCAATTCAATAGAGAGCAAACAATAGGATTCGAAGAAGGGTCAATTTTTTCGATCCTCTAAGTGATTTAGTCACATAGCTACTATTTTTATATCTTTTTCAGTTATACCTTTGCTACTGAAGCTAAATGATGTCATGTATAACTTTCCCAAAATTAAAATAACAAAATATGGAACGCAATAGGTTGTAGATGACAAGGAACAAAGTAATGGTTATGAGTCATTACTTAAATATAAATAAAATAGCTCCAGTTTACTAGCTCCGAGTATAAATGTGCTAACTTCCTATATAGCTATAGCTCCCAATTTCGTCATATAAAAAAACAAGAAAATAATATAACATAAGAATAAATAATGCTTTTATCGAGGCGTACTTGCCTTGAAAGCAAAGAAAGTCAAATGTAAATTGATAAAATAAATGGTAAACCATGCCACACATAAAATTTACATTAATGAAATAACCTTAGTTATGTCTACTAACAATTTTGCTCTCCGTAATTCTGGACGATCACATCCTTACTTATTTAGATTCTTTTAAAACAAAACAAAAACCCCACTCTTTGGACCACAAAAATCCTTAATTTACAATCTAATTATTTCGCAAGATGAAGTCACATGATGTTCAATAACCAACTTATTACATGTCTCTTGAGGTGTTGTCCTCGTAATAATCAAGTTATCTAATAAAGCGCCTTCATTATTTAGACATATTTATTCTTATGAAGCTAATATCACAAATCACGTGGGCGTGGTTACATCAAGAGAGAAAGGGACCTCATAAATTCTACTTCATCCTCATATATTAACAGGCTTGTGAGCGATCAGGAAAAATTTAATTGCGATCAAAAAAAAAATTACCTATGTATACTATTCTAAGTAAAAATTTAAATGTATATATGACAGTCAAACCTTTATAAGTATTCAACTTTATATGGCAATTAAACAGGTTGTGAACGGAACGCAAAATTGAACGGCGTTCAGCTGAACGCACGTTCAATGAACGGAACGCTGAACGAACGCACTTTTTTTTGAACGCTGAACGTTGACGCAAAAAAAAGAGTTTTGCGTTCAGCGTTCAATTTTCCCACTTTTCTTTGACTTTTTTTGGAAATTCTTTAAAAAAAAAAGTAATCACTACGCAGTACTTTTTTGGGAAATTCTTTAAAAAATAAAAAGTCATCACTACACTCCGTATCTTTTTTTGGAATTCTTTTCTAAAAAAAAAGTCATCACTACGCAGTACTTTCTTTGGGAAATTCTTTTTCTCAAAAAAAAACGTCATCACTACGCAGTACTTTTTGGGAAAATTTTTAATATTTGAACGCTGAACGCAAAAACCTTGAACGGAACGCTAATTTTTTTGAACGCTGAACGGAACGCTGAACGCATAAAAGCTGAACGCTCACAAGCCTGCAATTAAATGATTGCTTCCCATAGCCTATGAGCTCCAAAATAACGACTTCTCCATATATGCCTGTCTGTATATTTTAGGACAAAAATATCAGAATGATTGTTTCTCATAGCCTATGAGCTCCAACACTCTGGCTCCACAATTGACATATGTCTGCATATTTTAAGACAGGAGATGCCAGAATAAATGTTTCCGATAGCCTATGAGCTCCAATATAATGACTTCTACATAGTCGCGTGTCTGTATATTTTAGGACAAATATCAGGATAGCACACACTGGCTTTTTCCATCTGTATTTTGTGTTTTCTAAACAAATATTAGTTATAAACAGGCTTGTGAGCGTTCAGCTCTTTTTGCGTTCAGCGTTCAAAAAAAATTAGCGTTCCGTTCAATGTTTTTGTGTTCAGCGTTCCGTTAGCGTTCAGCGTTCAAATATTTAAAAAAGTACTGCGTAGTGATGACGTTTTTTTTTTTTAGAAAATAATTTCCCAAAAAAGTACTGCGTAGTGATGACTTTTTTTTTTAGAAAGAATTTCCCAAAAAAGTATGCGTAGAGATGACGTTTTTTTTTAAAAGAATTTCCCAAAAAAGTACTGCGAAGTGATGACTTTTTTAGAAAAGAATTTCCAAAAAAAGTGATGACGTTTTTCCTGAAAAAAGTCCAAGAAATGTTTGGAAAAATTGAACGCTGAACGCAAACTCTTTTTTTTGCGTTCAACGTTCAGCGTTCAAAAAAAAGTTGCGTTCCGTTCATTGAACGTGCGTTCAGCTGAACGCCGTTCAATTTTGCGTTCCGTTCACAAGCCTGGTTATAAACAATAGATTTTGGTCAATGTGACAGCTAGTTAAGCTTTAAGAAATGTAGGGTATGTCTCAAAAATCCTTATTACAAACATTTTTTCTTTTTTAGTTATTTTATACAAATTGATCGGATCGCTATTTTTTAGTGATTTTCTTACGATCAAAAGATATAAAGATCAGGACCTTTTGCGATACTGCGATCAAATATCGCTATTGATCGCCGATCAGAAAAAACTCCGATCAACAAGTCTGTATATTAACAATAATTACGATTATTACAACAATAAGGATAATAATAATACTGAGTATTGGGGATCATGAGGACTCTTTAAGAGTCCAGGGTTTGCCCAGAGTACTTCAATCGTAGCTTATCCCCCACTTTATCTATGGCAGTCAAGACTTCATCCAGCATCTCTTGAGTATGCCCCGCAGATATGCAGAAGCGAGCTCGTTCCTCTGTGATGGGAGTTGCTGGAAACCCCACGCCCACCGTCGCAATGTTTAAATGCATCATTTCATTCACGAAACCTTGAATTTTACTGGGCATAAATACCAGTAGCGGCACAACAGGACTGTCGTCATGTCCATACACGATAAAGCCCAGGCGCTTGAGGTTCTCACGAAAATATCGCGAGTTTCGGAGTAAGCGATGAACTCTATCCAGTCCATTAGGAGTATGCATGATGCTCTTCATGGAGGCTATGACTTGCCGGGCGATTGGGGGTGATATGGGGGAGGAATAAAGTTGGGCCTGGGAGTGCACTCGAAGGTAGTTGATAAGTCCCTTTGAGCCCGCAATATAGCCCCCCGCGGCCCAAAGCTTTTTGTAAAGGTCCCCATGAGGATATCAATGTCCTTGGGGTCCAAGTTGAAGTAGTCCACCACTCCACGGCCATTTGGTCCCATGGCACCCACAGAATGTGCCTCATCCAGGTAAAGGTAGGCCCCATACTTCTTCTTAAGAGCAAGGATCTCTGGAAGGCGTACAATTGTTCCTTCCATGGAGTAAACCCCTTCCACGACGATGAGGATCTTCTTCCACGGCCGACGTGTTCGCGGATGACCTCGAATAATGGCGGAACGAAGAATCCTCTCCAAGTTTTCTACATTGTTGTGCTTAAACACCATGACGGTTGCTCCTGAGAGCCGAAGGCCTAAAATGATGGAGGCATGATTGAACTCATCGCTTAGAACGAGGCTCTTTCGACCCCCGATGATGGAGGGAATATTGAGAGTGTTCGTGGCAAAGCCCATGCCGAATGTGAGGGCGTCCTCCGAGCCGATGAACTGACTCACGGTTCTTTCGAGCTCCATGTGAATAGCTGAGGTGCCGAACTCTGTTCTGGGGCTAGAGCTGGAGAGACCTCTCTCTCGGAGTTCCTCTATGGACGCTGAAGTACAAGGACCAGAGTTTTCCGCAAAGCCTAGATAGTTATAGCTCCCAAGGTTGATGCAGGTCTTTACTTGGGAGCGAAGCATTTTGAAGCTCCAGAAGTAGTCGTCCGAGGAGCGGCCAATGATTTTGACGGTCGCCCCTGGTGCAGAGGCGATGGGATGTGAAAAGGAGTCCTTGAGCCGCCTGAAGACATTGCGGGTATAGAAGCTTTCAAAACTGGCGTAGAGCGGCGAGTATCCCTCCCGCCGGGATTCCTTGATTTTGGAGGGAATCCCAAAGAGACTCTCACGAATGATCCCCACGAGAAAGATGACGCAGTAGGAAAAGTAGGAGCAGAGAGCCACATAGAGAGGGCATTTCTCATGAATCCCATGAGACCCACGAGCAAACTCCGGACGTCCCGGCTTGGGTCCGGACTTACCCCGGTGTGGTGGACGCTCAGGCTCAATGACTTGCGTCATATTGATTCACTCAAACGCTCATCCACGACTATTTCTCCTCGGAGGACTTTGTACAACTGGAATTACGTGATGAGTAAAATAAGGCTTACGTAATGGCGTGATATCCTAACCAACCAAAAAAAAAGCAGATGGAAAAACCATTTGCCCCTTTCCTAACACGCTCAAAGGCCAGGTATCCTTAATTTTGTTAGGGCAGTTATTATTTTTCTTTCTACGAAGTAAGTAACAGGTTATCATAAGTTCTAAGGGCAGTAGTCTCTGTGATCGATTGCTCTTAAAACCCTCCTCTTCCCTTCCTTTTAAAATATAAATGCTGTCAAAGATGATGAGTGTCAAATTCTATATTCTGGCTCAATGAATATAAATCAAGAAGCACAGATAGATACTAAGCAAGTAATATTTAAGTAAGGACAATTTCAGCAGATAAAGCGCGCCAGTAGTTATTATTGATCCCTCCTACTTTTCATCAAAGATTTATAGAGGCATATCATCAAATAGAGACGTCACAGAAGGAAATCATTAGGAACACCACACCAACACACACGTACTAGTTATTGTACGGATTGACTTCTTAAATAAATATGAGAGGAAGAAATGAGTAAATAAAAACACAGTTTCGAATTTATCGTTTATTAGGATAAAAATTAGAAGAGTAAATTATTTTTTGTAGGGTGATATTAAGCTAATATCTGGCACATATTCAGTCGCCGTATTTGATGACTTCATATGGATCTGTGGCACGTCGTGATATTCGTAAGTTGAGAAGATCCCGACCTCCTGTAGGGTCTCCAAACATTGATCCACCATTTCCCGGGTGTGTCCAGCGGAGAGACAGAAGCGAGCTCTCTCCTTGGTAAGTGGGATCCCGGGAATCCCACGGTGACCGTGGCGACTTTCCTCTGTCGCATCTCGTAGACAAAGGCTCGGATCTTGCTCGGGTTAAAGAGGAGGAGGGGCACAACAGGGCTGTCGTTGTGTCCGTAGATGATGAAGCCCATCTGATGTAGTTTCCGGCGGAAGTACCGGCTGTTCTTGGCAAGGGTCTGTACCCGTACGAGTCCGTCCGGGTAGCCAGGTTCCCTCATGATGCACTTCATGGACTGAAGGATCTGTCGGGCCACGGGCGGAGAGATGGAGGAAGAGTAGATTTGGGCATGTGAGTTCACTCGTAGGTAGTCGATGAGCCGCTTTGACCCCGAAATGTATCCTCCTGCGGCCCCAAAGCTCTTTGTAAAGGTTCCCATAAGGACGTCTATGTCCTTGGGATCCATGTTGAAGTAGTCCACCACCCCACGGCCGTTAGGCCCCATGGCGCCCACAGAATGGGCCTCATCTAGGTAGATATAGGCCCCATACTTCTTTTTAAGGGCCAGCACTCCGGGTAAATTCACAATGGATCCTTCCATGGAGTAGACACCCTCAACGACAATCACGGCTTTCTTCCAGGGCCGTCGCGTCTTGGGGTGACCTTTAACAAGGGCCTCACGAAGGCGTTTCTCAAGGTCAACTATGTCGTTGTGCTTAAAGACCTTCACGGTGGCCCCGGAGAGTCGAAGGCCCAGAATGAGTGAGGCATGATTAAGTGAGTCGCTGAGTACGAGCGTACTGGAGTTGAAGAGCGCAGGTAAATTAAGCGTGTTGGTTCCGTAGCCCATGCCGAAGGTGACGGCGTCCTCTACCCCAAGGAAGCGGGCCACAACCTCCTCAAGTTCTCTTTGTGTACCGTGTGTGCCATATTCTTGAGGCGGACTGGAATGCGTGAGTCCCGAGGCTCGTATCTCCCCAATGGCCCCCTCCGTACAAACCCCCGTGTTCTCCGAGAAGCCCAAGTAATTGTAGCTCCCCAGATTGATACACTCCGTGCTCTTATCCAGGATTTTGAAGCTCCACTTTTCATCAGTGGTCACTCGGTCAAGGAGGCTCACTCGGGCTCCGGCACAGAGCAAATGGGCTGGAAAGCCACGTCCTTGAAGCGGCGGAACATGTGACGCGTATAGAAGCTCTCAAAGGAGGCAAAGAGTGGGGCATATCCCTCCCGATCCTCCTCCCGCTTACCCTTTGCGCCCTGACCAAAGACGAGGTCGTGCATCTGGCCCACAAGATAGAGGACAAAGTAGGCGAAGTAGCAAGTGAGGCGCACCCAGGTTGAGGCCGACTCAAAGGAGGCTGGATCCGTGGAGCGAACCATGGGCTCACTTTAAATCATAATGAAGAAAAAAAGAAATATCCTTTAATGGGGGATGATTGGAAATAAAAGGCAAAGTTCCTCCCACCCTTTGGATCCTTTAAGGACCCTTCCTTTATTTTTCAGAAGGGAGCCTCCTCCTCGATCAGAGACGACCAAGTCCACGACCTGAGCCAAGGGGGAATAGGACTCCATCCCGAAGTTGGATATAGGTATGCAATGAATATGTCACCTATAATCACGAAATAGGTGTCCCATTGAATAAACCCATCAATTTTAAATATAGGCAAGTTATATAATAATATAATAATGAGACACAACTCTGAAGACATAATTTTTTAAAAACCCACTTACTCGTATGGGGGTGGAAAATCAAAGTGGACCGGGATCTCTTTACTCCAGGAGCTTCATACCGAATGGCTTCCGAGCAAAGAGGCGAAGGGGAGAGCCACTTACAGAGAGAGAGAGATCTTATAAAGGCGTAAAAAGATCATCATCCTTATTAGACTTAGTATTACATGTGGAGAGAAAAAAAAGAAAATATTCGTACTATAAACATGACATGATCATGAGCTAGGATGTTGAAAGTACAAAATGTAAGGAGTAGAAAAATAAATTCCATTAACAGTAAAGTCCAATGACGTCATATATAGTAATAAAATATTCTTCATTTTCTTTCAACATAAATACTAATGATGACATCACTGACTAATGATGACTCAACTTGCTCCCTTTTTCTTCTCCTTTGATATTGTTATATTGGTGATGAGAGTTTTTCAAACAGAAGGGAAGAACAGAGGTCACTTTCCCAACCCTCCTCCTCTTTTTTTATTATTTCTTCCTTCCTCGCGACAGCGGACTTCATCCTTATTGCAATAATAATAATAATAAATGAGAATCACGCTTACTTTATAAACACTGATAACCGGATTTTTTGTATGCTGTTGTCTTTGTAGTGACTCAATCACTTTTTTCCTTTGCTAATCATCGGGGATTTTTATCAAGGATCTATGTGGGCTTTGTATTATATAAGGAAGGCATTCCTTGGGCTCTCTGTATTTTAATGGACCAATATAAAAACTGGATGCACAATAGACTGAATAAGAAATGGGAAACGGAATGTTGATGTAATCAGTTCAAATCAATGTAAAGAATAATCAATTATTTTAGGAAAAAGGGAGAAATGACAACAACAAAAAAACAGTGACGTAATGCTAATGAAATAACCGATATTAGGAAGAAATGGACCAGAAAATATGGACTAGGAAAGAATGGACCAGGAAGGAATGGACCAAGGTAGAAAAGGAAAATGATGACTCATGGAAGAAATGGACCAAATACCATAAGTAGGCAAGTTTTTGAGTGGAATATATCTAAGTATTGTACAAATACTATTTCTCTTATAACTGAGTATATAATGACATAATTTTTTGGGGATATTTTCTCAAATCACCTATGTTTACAAATTTAGATTGTTATGATGACGTCTCACACAGGCTGCCAACTGCATTCCTGGAAGAGTATTAATATAGCCAACCTATTAAAGAAAAGGAAAATAAAGAGAGAAAGAAGAGGAAAGAGTGATTGACGTCACAAATCAACTATCGAACGTTATCCCTATTGTTACCTATGAATAAACTGATTATTCCTATATTAAAATATTCCTATTATGAGATTTATTTAAATATACATAGCTCAATCCTTTATTGATGTATAAGTTAATGAAAATAAGAACAATGCTCAAAGTTAAAAGGGGCTCGGAGAAATGAACAACAATAGGGATAACGTTCGATAGTTGATTTGTGACGTCAATCACTCTTCCTCTTCTTTTCCTTTTCTTTAATAGGTTGGCTATGTTAATACCAGGCTTGTGAACGGAACGCAAAATTGAACGGCGTTCAGCTGAACGCACGTTCAATGAACGGAACGCAACTTTTTTTTTAACGCTGAACGTTGAATGCAAAAAAAAGAGTTTTGCGTTCAGCGTTCAATTTTTCCCAACTTTTCTTTGACTTTTTTTGGAAATTCTTTTCTAAAAAAAAAAGTCATCACTACGCAGTACTTTTTTTGGAAATTATTTTCTAAAAAAAAAAAAACGTCATCACTACGCAGTACTTTTTTGGGAAATTCTTTTCTAAAAAAAAAAACGTCATCACTACGCAGTACTTTTTTGGGAAATTCTTTTTTAAATATTTGAACGCTGAACGCAACGGAAAACATTGAACGGAACGCTAATTTTTTTTGAACGCTGAACGCAAAAAAGCTGAACGCTCACAAGCCTGGTTAATACTCTTCCAGGAATGCAGTTGGCAGCCTGTGTGAGACGTCATCACAACACACTAAATTTGTAAACATAGGTGATTTGAGAAAATATCCCCAATTTTTTTTTTTTGCATTTTTAGATCAATAATCTCTTTTTATGTCAATTGTAGTTCAAAATCCCCCAAATTATGGTCAATAATACGCATTGTCTTAAATATCGAACATACCGATGTTAGAAGCACTCAAAAAGTAAATACATAAAGAAGAATAAATATATGCCTAATTTCGGGGCGATTGTTATAATGGAATATTTGAAGAGATAGAGTGAAGGGTGACGTCACAGTCAACAATAATAAATTGAGAGAGCTTCCAATGATCCGAGTTGAGTATTCAGTCTTTGCAATCCGGCCGAAGGAAGGCATCTCAACACATACACACAATGCCTTGGGCCCCCTCGAGTCAGTCGCCTCCCTCAGTTTATATGAGAAATAGTATTTGTACAATACTTAGATATATTTCACTCAAAAACTTGCCTACGTATATATTAGGTCCATTTCGTCCATGAGTCATTATTTTCCTTTCTACCTTGTTCCATTTCTTCCTAGTTCATATTTTCCTGGTCCATTTCTTCTGGACACCGAAATAACCATTTAACTTTTTAAAAAAATCAGTAAAGCCTGACGTCACTCGTCTTAATTGAAGGATTCCTCTTCTTCTGTTTCCTAGATTTCTATATCAATATGGAGCATTGCTTATTATCTCATACACCTTGCTTGGCAGCCATTTTAACTACATGTCTGACGTCTTCAAGTTGGTGTTTGAATGTTTCTTCTCAGCAGAGATTCCATTTATTACTTTGGTCGATGGGAGTGACTCATGTTTAATTGAATAATAATAGCAAATAAGTGCCTATAGCAAGGGGACACTATACAGGTGTTACTAGCATAACGAGAAAGTAAATAATGAAAAAATACTACAGATATAATAGGGTGACGTCACGTTTCGGGAAGAGTAATTGTTCTTATCACCAATGACTTCAGCTCCTAGAATGTTCATTGAAGGGAAGGAAGCATTTGTTTGATGGTACGGGGGTTATTGTCGGGGAGGGGGGGCTAGTCATAGAGATATAAAGATATATAAGAGCTGATTTCAAGGAGAATATATAAGCTGATTCCCTTCAATGGCAGAGAAACAGCGTTCTAATGTTTCTGCAAGGAGAATATATAAAGGTGTGTGAACAACGAACTCTCTAAGTGAGGCAGGTTGGCGTTAGTTGACTCAGCTGTTGTATGACGTCATTGTTGAAATATGCATATTATTATTCATTCATAAAAAAGGAATTATTTAAAAGGAACTTATTGCTATCAATTATTGAAAAATGCCTAAAGGTACAGTGCGTGTTTGTTCAGTTTCCATAATAAAATATTGCGGATTGCCAAGACATAACTCATCTGCTTATGTAACTAATTTAATATTATCCTGTAGTTTAGATATTTGGATACATAACAACTCTGTTACAGTTCTGGTCTAGTTCGTGGTAATATGCCAATAAATATTTATGTGCAGACCCATAGCCAGACTACAATATCAAGGGGGGGGGGGGGACAAAATAGGTGGGGCACGAAGAATCAACAAATTTGTTTCCAGGGGATGGAGCTGGATTGTGAAGGAAGGCTATTTTCTAAGTGAGGGCACTTTAACAAAAGTGATAATATATTTTTTAATATTACGAAATATGGAAGCAGGAAGTTAGTAAACCCTTTATAACGAATAAAACGACATATCTTAAGAAAATAAATATGCAGAAAGTCAGCAAGACATTTTTAGAATAAATGAAGCTGTTAGATGTGTCTGTTCACACAGGCGTGTATCAATGTAGAGGTAAGTGAAGTTCAGGGCCTTTGGAGCGATGCAATACGTGGGAGGGCGAGCATAGAGGGAGCTCCATCACTTTGGTGAAAAGGTCCCGAGTTTTCTCCTTTCAGGTGGGGCCCAGGGTTATCAGGAACGCCACTGATGAAGTCCATATCGATGGAAATGCGTTATTATCATTTAAGTGCCTGCAAAAGTAAAAAGTTATTTTGTTTAGTTCATAGATAAAGATTTAAAGAATATTACTACCTCTATCACAGATTTTCTTAAAATTTCCACCACATTTTGTCATCTATAATTTATGTTTGTGGGTTATCATCCTTCAATAGAAGACATTGAATGGTTGTTGTTCACGTTCATTGTGTATGAACTCTTAAGGCCCATAAATGTTGTTTTCCAAGCATTCCTCTTTGTATTTATATTTTTCATGGTTGATAAACACCAATAATTCGTCCTTTCATTCCAGTTCTAGTTGGGAAAGCCTGAATCATGGTTTGGAGGTTCTTTTCTCTCAATTCCTCGTTCTCTATGAGAATATATATCTTTCAAGTAACGGAGAAGATGGACTCTGTCTGCATGTTACAGACGTAGATCCCTTCTTTGACATGGGAAGAGTGGCTATATATTTCTATGACCTCTACTTCGACGGAGGATGTGCACTCCATGGGCTCCATTCACCGTTATCCAGGCTTACGAGTCACAGTCGGTTTCATGGACTTTTCTTGAATAGTACAATTGACTTGAGGCTGTTCCTGGCACTCTCACACATCACTCTACAACAAAGCAATTCCTTTGATAAATTGATTTGGTAAAATAATAATAAATAAACATAAGTTTTCAACATTGACGTCATAAGTCCTATAAAAAAGAAGAAAAAACACAACGTTCACTCACCTCCTTTATATTCTCCTTGGCTGATTCCCTTCAATAGCACAGAACAGCGTTCTATTGTTTCTTTGCAATTGGGGAATCAGTTCTCTATATCTTTATATCTCTATGGTGCTAGTCCTGTTACGCAGTTAAATCTTGAAAATTATTTTGTTTGCCCGTATCTGTCGATAAATGGATCATGCCTCTGACCATAATACGAAGAAAAAGAAAAAAAAAACAATGTTACTAACTGAAATTTTTAAGTTTTTTGAAGAGTTTGCGAGAACTACCTTTTTCCTATCACTAATTTTATGTCAAGGTTATTAAATATATATATTTTTAAATAATACAAAATAACGTTTGTTTTGATACTCTCGGCATGAAAAATGACTTTCAACCATTTGCCAAGCACTCTATATATTTATAAATCTATGGTTTGAAAATTCCTTCTTTTACTTTTCTCTCTCTAACTATAAATACATTAACAAAATGTATGTATTTTTATAATTTATGTATAAAATTCATGTTTCATTCATAGCGTAGCTAGTCATTGTTAGTATATGTTTCCAGGTAAAAAATGGGCAATGATATCATAGCAATACAAACTTCTCCATATACATAGATACAGCAAAATGGAACTCCAAAAGATATGATCCCGGTTTCCGCACATTCGTTGCAGGAGATACCTACACATATTTCTCTACATGAAATATTAATCATAGCGCGGTTTCTTTTATACAAGGCTAAAATATCATATTATAAATTTAGATTGAGTTTATGATGCAAATTTGAATCAAATAAGGTTATATACTATACTAACTATGGAAATAACTGAGGACATACTACTATTACATTTTACTTTGGACAGTGACGGGATAGGTAATAAATTAGTGAATGCTGAATTGGGTTATAATGTACTTTACAATGTTAATTTATACCATACATCATTATCTGGCTTCAAAAAGCAACGTTTAAGTTGACATGCAAAAAACTCAATTATATATCTTTAAAAAATCATTACATCTGAAAAATGTGTTTAATGTGAATTTAGGAATACCCCCCCCCCCCACACACACAGACAATCACCCCCGACATCATCCCCTGGCTTTTATCTCCCCCCCCCCGTTACTAATATGTCTTATTCCTTAAAATAACTTATTAACTTAACTATGTTTCTTTTGCATTAGTATTAGAAAACTATGTTCCTAATATCGGTCATATAAACATATAACCGATATTAGGTTCATAGGTCTTAAACAATAATGCATTTTTGTCATAAAGAAAACATAGTTAGCTTCATAAGTGGACTTTAAGGGATAAGAAATATTAGTAACGGGGGGGGGGGGGTGATGTCCGATGTTGGTACCAATTTATCTGATACTTAAATGTATGTTATTCGAAGGGTATATAGCAGCAAACTCTTTACTTTATTTCCCGCCAGATGGCGCGGAGTTAGTTTGCTCTTTACATGAAATAATTTCCTTAGGTAATTGTAATTGGAATGTATATAAGTAATATAATTATGTTTCAGGTATTTCATGTTATTGTAATACTTAATTGCACGTTGTTTATGAGTGTGTTACTTCTTGTATACGTGTGTATTGCTATTATTAATAAATACCTGACCGGAGAGTGTATGAACTTAACCTATAAATTGGTTGTAATCAAAACCTCTCTCCTCATTCTCCTCCAGTCTATATGTTAGAAGTATCTTTATTACATCTACAGTATCATATATTATTGTATCAGAACGTGCAATTCGATTTCAAAATAAAAAATATTTATGGATCACTGGAGGACAGTTGCTAAAGTTTTCTTCGTTGTGTCAATCAATTATGATTTACCGACCTGAGACAGAAAAGAAAAAAAAAGCTGTCGATGGAGATGTGGCAATCTTCATATATGGCACAAAAAGTATGTCACACAAACCTCTACTCTTTCAATATTAATTTAATCATAAGTGCAAATGAAAAATACATTATTAATCATCAAAGTTGTCTTTATAAGTGGAGAAGATAACATTAACTACTAACCAGGAAACGATCAGGTATCTGGCCCGGTTCCCGGCTGTTTTGAACGGCCCGGCGTCTAAAATCACCGGGTACCGGGACACATCGATCATAGCGCCCTCTAACTAAGACGTTGTTGGCGTTCGCAAAAAATTGTTATTCGTCATTCTGAAGTCACGACTTTTTTTAGAAAAGAAGAATTTTAAAATTTTAAAAATATTAAAAAATTAAAAGTAGTTTGTACTTTTTGATAGGAAAAAATATTTTCTAAAAAAACGTCGGCACTTTCAGAATGACGAACAACGAATATATTAAAGTCCCGGCCCGCTTGAAAAACTTACTGCCCGGCCCGGCTCCCAGCGAAAAAATTTGACCCGGGACCCAAGGTGTACAAAATGTCAATTGAGGGTTTCTTTACTCGTATTTTTACCAATGTAGGTGGGTTTGAAACCCCAATACCCCATTAATGTTGAATACTTCTGCAAGACAATTATCTTGTGCTAGGTTTGACCAAAAGTACTGCTACAGAAAACATAATTTTCTTTGAAAAAAGGTCTGATTTTTTTAAAATCAAAGTCATTGAGGCTGGCGCTGAATCGGCCGGCGCTGAGTCGGCGGCGCTGAATTGTACCGTACCCCTTTAAATATACTTTAGCATTACGGAATTAACTCGATGAAAAGAAAAACCAATGGATTTTTTAACTAAAATACTTTTTGTTTCCTCCTCAACAGCCATCGTGAGTGAAGTGATACTTACTTGCAGTATGCCAACTGCTCTTTTTGGTGCTCCTTTTACTTTCGACCAATCACGTTGCAAAAAAGAGCACCAACAAATGGGGTTCCCAAACTAAAATGTTTAATTATATTACTAAAAGGATTAATATATTATTCAATGTTTAATTTTGTTTTTTACGCATTAACTTCATTATATAAACATTCTCTCATTGTGCTTGTATATTTTTATGGACTGTGGAATACAAAAATGGGGTTCCCATACTTTTTTGGGACAATATATTCATGGTTGCCATCTTTTTTTTGCGTGCATTAACGACAGTTTCAAGAGGCTTCTCAAAATGTTTCAGGTGCTTTTTTTAAAATGGCTCTTCCCAGTATCTGGTGCCATTATTACCTTCAAGCTTCTGCCTACATCAAATCAAGTTCTTGCAGATAAACATATGATCATATCAAGTTTTTTTAAAGAGGGGAAATCGTGTCATTGATACACTTATTTAATCATCAGCATTCACACTTTGTATTGATTCTAATAATTACTTCATTTCTGGTTTATATAAGTCATTTGATTGCAAAAGATGTGTGGGCAAAAGTTATGCATGCGAAGATTATCACACACATACACACACACACACACATATATATATATATATATATATATAATAGATATAATATAATATATATATATATATATATATATAATATATATATATATATATATCTATATATATATATAGTCCATAAGATATGGATACCACAAACACACATACATATATAGATATATATATATCTGGCTTGTGAGCGTTCAGCTTTTTTTGCGTTCAGCGTTAAAAAAAATTAGCGTTCCGTTCAGCGTTCCGTTAGCGTTCAAATATTAAAAAAGTACTGCGTAGTGATGACGTTTTTTTTTAATAGAAAATAATTTCCAAAATAAGTACTGCGTAGTGATGACTTTTTTTTTAAGAAAAGAATTTCCAAAATAAGTACTGCGTAGTGATGACGTTTTTTTTTTAGAAAAGAGTTTTCAAAACGAGTGATGACTTTTTTTCCGAAAAAAATTGAACGCTGAACGCAAACTCTTTTTTTTGCTTTCAACGTTCAGCGTTCAAAAAAATTGCGTTCCGTTCATTGAAAGTGCGTTCAGCTGAACGCCGTTCATTTTGCGTTCCGTTCACAAGCCTGATATATATACGAGTATATTCCAGAAAATTCAAGTGAAGATTTGCAGGTAACATCTTTTGGTACTTCCTCTCCTGCTCCGAGAGGACTTCTCCCTATCTGAAGTTCTTACTATGATTCTACAAAAAAAAGTCTAGTTTTAAATTAAATGTCACATATATAGTCTGATCATGTTGATGTTATTTTGTAACCATTTAATTTGAACTTTATTTTTATGATTTTTTTTTGTGAAAATTTAAAGTTTATATTGACTTTATTTAGTGTATACATTTTAAAGTATAATGTTATTTACATATAATATTGATGCATTTACGCCAAATTCAATGAAGTCTTCATTTTTGTATTATATTCCTACAAAAAAATCCTTTAATCCAAATATGTTTATCTATATTTTAACATACTACTGTATATTTGGAATTTGATATGTATTTTATTTCAACATATTAAAATTATACTTTTCATTAATGGTATTTTTTCGTAACTATTCTATTTCTTGTTATATGTATTTTGAGTGTATATGATTTTAAGAACACGAAATAAAATGATTTTCAATAGAAATAAATTCAAGTTAATGAAATAAAATAATTACTAATCTTATATAAAAATGTTGGAAAAATCAAAAGGATATTGGAATTTGAGTCAAGTATTTTATACAGTAGATATATTTTTATTTTACCAAGAACATTTTACCTAGTTACAATTTATTACATTATTACTCTACAAATACATTTACAAACTTAACTAAGAATATTATATAAAAAAATTTTGTTCTTAAGAAATATCATACACTGAAATAATGATTAGCTCAAACAATTTTGTATTGCACAACAATAGGGATTTCAATCTTTATGAAATATTTACTCGTTTATACATATATATTTTCCTTGTTATTACGTAAGAAAATATCTGAAGAATTCAAGAGACTTGCATAACAACTTTTAAATAGTTTAGCTAGCAAGATACTATTCTCAAATAACTGGTTTGGATGGATTCATAGTATATATAATAATAAAACTACTTTTAAGATGTAACAAAATGAATGTTATCTCAATAAGTGAACAGGTAACAAATTGCATCATTTTTAACACAAAAAGGTTGAGTGATTTCAATCAATAGTTTACATTTCGCCCCCTTTCATTCTGACCGTGCTTCAAATGGAGAGACCCTATTTTTGCCCCTATTTCTTGATCTTGTGTAAGCTTGGGGGACGGTCAAAGAGATTCAATGAGACCTCATCCGGTCCGTCCTTCATATCCCTCCTGGTCTCTCTCCCCTATCAAAAGATGGAGAAAATAATTCAATAATGGGACGGCCATCCGATCAAACATAGCCATTAGAGCCTCTGAGATCGGTTGGAATTTCGGGAGTTGAGGCATCTGCTTAGGAATGACGAGTTTTGTAGAGTTTTTTTTTGCCTCACTCAAAAGATGGTGAAAAGGCTGGACTCAAGAGGATCTGGACGTGTTTTGGTATGAGGAAGCACACCCGTCGTGCAGCGGGTGATGAGAGGGTGTGCGAAGACTAGCCTTCGATCAACTGAATCCGCTCCGGGAACAGTCTCACAACGTTATCGGAGGAGATTATATTTCTAATTAAGAAGTTGTTATAAATGTAAATACTGACTGTTCATGGATTGGCTCAATCTTGATGGTACACCCTAATACACATGATTCTTGAAAAGAAAAGCAGAACGCATTATGCATTCATTTTACTTGCGGCTGATAACTTCATAATTCTAATAAATTCATCTTCATGAGCACCAAGTGTCTTTTACTAAGTGGACTTGGTCAATGACATCAACGTATCTCTTTAATAAACTAGATAAAAAATAGAGAGATTTTCCTTCAATAAAATAGTATTTTTTTGAAATCCTGCCCCTACCAGCATTGAGAGAGGTACGAGATGTGCTGTCTAGGTTAAACCCCGAGCTGCTCTCCAGATGGGATGACCCATAGATGAGCTATTTTAAAATATTGTACCATTACTTCGTTAGATGTCAGATATCATTTTCGACTTGAAATGTTTATTGCGACCGTCACCAAACCTCAACGAGAAAAATTTGGCAGAGATTATTTGTATGTCCTATTGTTATAAAAATATCATTCACATTAAATTAAATTTGGAGTAGATATGTTAACATTTTTTAACATTTTTTGCTCTTTTGGGTAACATTAAAAAAATCTTTTTTGGCAAAAATCATCCACTTTTTCCCGCTTTTCTAGTTATCATTGCCCCATGACTGAACCCAGGCGTTGTAGATATCTTTGTTTTAGACAATCCCTCCATGACAGCGGGCAAACTCACGTTTTATCAGAAAGCTCTTGGTTATATCTATATGAATAAGACGTACAATAAGAAGGAAATCAAGTTGCCAACTGATTAGAATTATGTTCCATTCTTGAGTTATATACAATCACTCAAAGCATAATCATCCAAACAAAGTCATAAGTCATAATACAACTTCTTTCTGACTGATTAGCAAATGCTTTATGGCTTTCTCTTCAGGCACGAAATGACTTCAGGGATCAAAGACATTATTATCATTTTGTGTTACATATACAAATAATAATAATCAAATAACATAATCCGTTGCAAATCCTTTGCATGAATGAGATGATGATAATTATCTACCAGGGCTGAGGATGATTCTATTAATAAAACAATGACGTTGATTTTTGTTGTGTTACTCAGTCAACACGTGGTGCAATAAAAGCTTTGCATTTAAACCACAATTCGGCGCTATATAGAGCAACAATAACAATGAGAAATTAATCATATTATTTATGTCAATCTTTTTGCACATTTTTGTTAAATAATGAATAAGGTTTGAGAGGATTGATGTCAAACTGATTGATCCCGTATTTTGCAAAATATGTTGCTAGGATGGAACGGCTATTATGTGTTGGCACTATGCAATTAAATTTCCGGTCGGTGTCAATGATTCAAAAGTATCGGGAACCCATAATGCTATTAGTTTATTTCTTCTTTTTTTGTTTACTTATATTTAGACCTTTTTTAATAAGGAATAAATTAAAGAAATGCTCATGATTATTCGTTAGTTATGCTCAAAAGTGTGAGGTAACAAGAAATAAAGTGCTCCTTTGACAAATTGAATGGCTATTATTCCCCCTCACCGTGACTGAGATCATACTAACATACAATACAATAGGGGTTCACAGTGTATGAACAGACCGCTCTGATACGGGCCTAGTGAATCTCCACACCAAATTAATTAAGCCATGATACTAATATCGTATTGATATCAAAAAGATACTCACTATAACACATGATAATTACAATCCAGATGCCACTTCTTTGAAGGTATTATAAAACTATATTTAGTAGTAGTTACACGAAATTAATTTTCTTACCTATTTTGGATCAAACTGTTGAGAAATGGTCGATGGAAATGCTTTCGAGTATAATCACGGATAATTGTTTGACGGATTGGACGTAATAGTCTTTTTTCCGTCTCGAAAATTCCTCCTTTTCTCTATAAGCGAAGCCTATTTATAATCACTGATTTACTTCCTGCTGGCATAGACTTAATAACCATCCTTCTCCCGATTAAATCACTAAACCCTCCCTTTTAAATGCTTGTCACGCAACAGAATAATAGCAAAGAATTTGTGTGATACGTCATTTCTGATTTGTTTCATTAAATTTTTGAAAAGGCTAGATCACTATGAAAAACGAGTGCTAAAGAGTTCAATTCATTGCAAAAGGGTAGTAAAAAGATTAAATTTTATGAC
>CP045907.1:4259716-4282899 GCA_013387185.1 Caligus rogercresseyi | reverse complement strand
CCCTTTCCTTATTAGTTTCATAACAAATGAGGATTTTTGAAACGAAATATATATTTTTTACAATTTTACAAATTTTATAGACATATATTAAATAAACATAGATACATTTAAGACATTCTGCAAATATATAATAACATACATACATTTTGTTTATTCTCCTTTAAGTTTTTTCAATCTCTTAGAATTATTTGTCATATTTTGACTGATTGTTTTTCTTTTGTTTTGTGAATTTGATCATTGATTTCCGAAACATAATTTTTGGACATACAATTAAAATTTTTAGCAGCGATTTGTGGAATAAATTTTTTCAAAGGAATGGTCTTCTCGCATTCTGCTAAAATAATTTCCAAGCGTAAGTATCATTTTCCAAAAGTTAATAAACGAAAGAACAAAAATATTTTTGAAGAAGGGGGAAGAAATCAACTCTTAGAAGATACTTTTTGAATTTTGAATTTCTGAAAAAAATGCATAAACAAAGGAACACGTTAAAAAAAAGAACATCAGAAGGACGAGTCAGTCCACCTCGATTAATTTGATCTAAAAGTTTACTTCCTCATCAATATTTTCTAAGAAGAATAATTTTAAATCGAATTTCTTATTTAAAGCTGTCAATAAATGTTGGCAAGAATGACAGGCTATAGTTTTACATAAGAATGCGCGATATAACCAGAACAAAAGTAAACTATAGATACGTCATTAATATATTCAAATGAATCTTTAAAAGTAAAATGTTAAAAATTGGAAAATATATTTAGAGAAGACGACTTAATCTTATCATTTGTTGAATTATATCCTCAGAAAAATGATATTCCAGATCTTCAGTGAAATTTTGCCTAAACTTATGATAGTCTTCATTCCAAGGCATTTTTCTGAATCCAAATATTTTGTACAATATGTTTCGTCAAAAATTATACTAATATTTTATCCCTATTTTGAGTTAGAGCCTTGAAGCGAGCCTTTAGGTAAGTTATTGTAGAGTTAGCCAATCCAGTTTCTAAATTCAAAGATGAAGAAAGTTCCGTAAGGCGACGTATTGTAGGTAATGTTAGAACTTCTTTACGTAGATCTCTATAAAGACTCGTTGAGAAACCTTTCCAGGACATAGATAAGGCGTACAAGGCAGGACTGTATCTCCGTTGTTGTGGACATTTAAACAACAAGGATAATTGTTCAATCAAAAAGTGTAATTTCTTCTCTTTTGCTTCGTCCAAATGGGGCAAGATATTTGTCAAATGATTTAAAGCTGTGTTTAATTCATTTTCCAAGCCAAATAGTTGATTGGTGGAAGAGTTTGATGTCAATGAATTTAAGAAGGCCAAAATATTAAGAAGGTGTCACATTTCGTAATATGATTGTTCTTGGTGATATGTTCGAGATGATAAAAGATAGATCTCTATCTTTCACACCTGAAAAATACAATATAGCAGGGAATAAAGTCATCGCAGTTGTATGAATCAGTATCAATAAGAAAATACTGAGGAATATTCAAGTTTTGATATGTGAAAAAAAAAATAAATATATAAATTAAGAAGGTTAAGTTTGGCTTACCGTATATGGATTGACATTTCTTCATTAATCTTTAGACTGAAGTCTACTAACGGTCCTCCATGACTAAAGTTCATCTTGAAGAACCATAGCTCTTTATCTTTTTCATCATAATGTTCTTGAACGCCGCTCGGAAGGCAAGTCCTATCCATTTTAATTTGAAGCTCTTCGAGTGTTAAAAATGAATTGGCCTCTTCAAAAGCCTTAATCTTTTTTAAAATTCGCTCGTTTTCATTAAGGAGTCGTGAGGAGGAGGTTGAGGTGGAGGAACGCTTGGAGGAGGCTTTTTTTGATAGTAGTGAGGAAGATTTGGAAAATTGGAAGGGACGGCATCTTTTTTTAATATCTTAAGACAAATAGTTTTTCCAGATCTGTCTGAACGTGATGGATTAGAGTCAGTAGACTCTGGCTTATAATCGGAGGGCATGAAATGTACGTCACACAACGCAGAATGTCTTCGAAGGTATCTAATTTTTTCGCGGAACAGCCTTGTCCAGAGTTGGCGTAGGGACTCATCCTTGGGGAACATATGAAACATATGTCTCTTTTTCCCCTCATTGCCCTTTGGATTGTAGCCACTCTTGCAACCCGGAGCAACACAAACCTTCCCATTGTCGTCTAGTTTGAAGATAAATAGGTAGTTCTAAAACAATCCTCTCACACATTCCACTACTTCATTCACGCAGCAATAAATAAATTAGTCCATCCCGCTTTGTATTTTTGTTTTGAAAGGTTGCGTACTCTACCTTCCTGATTGTTTAAGTATTCATTGGCTCAGACACATTTTGATGCCTTTGAAGACCTCCTTTTAGACATGAATTGTCGTTGTTTATAGCTCTATGAATACATGATCTGATATAGTTAATATTAACAGGTCGTCATTCAATACTTCATAATGATGTCCTTTATTGCAATAAAAACGGTATTTTCATTTATATTTTCTCTGTTTTAGGCCCTTGCAGACCTTGATATGATGCCTTCTTTTATTCACGTTCCTGCGTCTATCATGAATCACGTTCGAGAAAGAGGTTTCAGTTTGTTATTCCCATTTCAGTCCATCCCTAATATTGGAGAGGTTGCGTATTCCCTTATTAACCCGTACATCCCTTTTATTCATGATCCCTTGAGCCAGATTAAGACATTTCTCATTCCCTCCTTGTCCTCTCTCTAATCTCATACTCTCTTCCAAATGCCGGATGAGTAACAACATGAAGGAAGAGGCCCTTGACGAAAAGCAGTCATCCTCCTCCTCCCACTCAGGAGGGATGATGGATCTCTTTGTAGGGAACATTAGCCTCTACACCACAGAAACCAAGCTACAGGCCTATTTCTCACCTTCGGACCCGTTTCCTCTGCCAAAATCTGCACCATCCCGAGACGGAAAGAATAAAAGGTAGATCTTGAAGGTGACTTCTTTTATTGTATGAATGACAGGAGAGGCGTCGAAGGAAGTCATATTTTTTAAAAATTTATGGTGAAGATTGACAATTTTTAAATGAATATTTCCGACTTTTTCCTTTTTTTGTTGTTAGATTAGTCTTTGGGACTCCTATTGAAGATTTTTTGACTTATCTATAGAGCCTTAAAACATTTTTTAGCGTGTTTGCTTACTCCAAGATCAACCCCATCAATTCAAAACTTCCTATCAGTCCGTTTTTATTATCAAATAATTGCATATTAAGTTTTAGATCTTTAGTTAGCCCTCTATGGATAGCTTTGTTTTTTTGAGCCACTGTGTCGAATTCTCTAGCAATAAAATGCGTTTTATTCATTTTCTTTACAAAGTCTGTAAGTCGAGTCTCTTTGACTTTCCTTTTTTTGAGCTGATGTCTTGATAAAGTTAATTGTCCATTGGGATTTTATATCTTTTGTATGTGCAGACTTTTCTTCCAGGAGTAATGAACTGCTTCGATTATCGACAATATCTTTAAGAAAGAGAGAGGGAGAAAGAAAAAAGTTTCTCTCTCTTTCCTTCTATCCTTCCTCTTTTTCAGAGCCAAAAACAATCAGTGAATCTGTAAGCACCAAGGCTAAGCTCCAGATTTCCATTCCTAATGATGCCTATAGAATATAATTTTTCTTGAGAGTAAATTTAAGTGGGCGTTGTAGATAATTGACCGTTGTAGACAGGTGGTCACTAACATAGGCTTGACTGTATATATATTTTTCACTATTTTTTCACCATTGGATAACCAGAAAATCAACCATTTTTGTTTTTTTGTGTAAATTTTAAAAGGAAGCTAGTTAGCAGCTTAGTGGGATAAGGCGATTTCAACTCTCACCTTTGAGGGCGGAGGTTCGAAGTCTCCAAGGTAGAAGGGAAGGTTAAACTAGAGCAACAACCCCCTAAACAAAAAGGCTGTCCTAGATTGAATCCAGTTATTTAATGTTATAATGTATATTCAGTCGAATGTAACTTAATCGAATCATTGAGGCAAAACAAAAAACTATAGAGGTCTTTGAGACACTCAACTTTTTAGTAAAGTTCAATCTTCATTGGTGCTGCCGCTAAGAGGGTTCTATGCGGCAGGCATTCTTTGTGCCCAAAAAAATTATCCTTCGTAGTTTTAAATATTGGAGAACTAGTAAGTTTCTAATGTTGTTTTTTTAAATGAAAATTGATGTTCTTTTTTATTTTATTGTATTTTCTCCTACAGATTTGGTTTTCTCAACTTTGAGAATGAAGAAGTCATTTCCAAGATCCTAAGCTACCCTCGTCACGAGATTGATGGTAAAGTCCTGGAGATTCGCTACGCCTCAAAGAACTCTCTGAGCCGCCACGACTCTCAGAGTCGATCGTTCCCAAGGGGGGAAGCGGCGGCGAGGAGTCTCTCCTGAGCAAGGCCAAGGTCTTTGTGGGTGGAGTGAGCCAAAGTGCGAGCGTGGAGGATCTCAAGGCCTATTTTTGTACCTTTGGGCCCGTGTCCCAGGTCTCACTCCTCCCGGATCATATCACGGGACGACATCGGGGCTTTGGATTCGTCACGTTTCAAAACGAGTTGTCGGCTGAGGTTGTGTGTGCTTCCAGGTGGGTCACATTAGAGGTGTTATATATGCCTTCTTGATGAGAAGATTAACTTTATTTACATGGTATTAAAAAAATGAGAGTATCAAACAAAAAGACTCCTTCTCAAGGCTTAATTTTAAGTTAAATTTATATCCTATGGGCATTGTTGTCTCTTTTTCAAACTAAAGAACCAAATGTTGCCCATTTAAACATTTTGATTTGATTAAAATGTCCAATATCTTCTACTGTTTTGATCCGCTCAACCTGAAAAATCATCTTCGACTCCTTATTTCTCTTCGTGCATTTGAGTAGAGCAAGCTATAATTTGCTAACTCAATAAAGCAAACTCGGACAGACGGACTTATAGGGGAAAGCTTGACGGCTATATTTCCCATGTTACAACACCTTGTTGAATTTGGGAGAAAATGAACTAACCGAATATTAATTTATGTGGGCTAATTGACAAATTGAGACATTTTTTATTCAAGAAAAGAAACGGGAATAATAAAAAAATAAGTTAATGAAATGAGACATTTGCAGGTGCTTTTTGGGTAAGCATTTACTCATGATGGGCTTTCAAACACTTATGGCCAGGTAGCCTAAAACAATGTTATCATAAGGAGTCCATTGAATGGTCTCCTCCAATATCAAGAATAAAGCCTAATAAGGTAGCCTAAAATTACTTAATTAAAAATGAATATATTCTATACATCTTAAAAACCTTCATCCTTCAGTTTTAAATCAAAAGGGTGATTTTTCATTTTATATTAAAGAAAGGGATTAATGTAGCAAATCATTAATCTCCAGCCGTTTAGTCTTCAAAACGTAAAAAATAAATCTGATTCTAGGAGTACAGGGTTAAAATCGTATAAAGTAGTAAAATATGCGCAAAATATCCATATTTGAAGTAACTTAAGTAAGAATAAACAAAAAGTGCTCTAAATTGTTTGGCCTTTTTCGATTATTGAACACATCCACGTATTCAGACAAATCGTTTTGGTGTTAGATGATATAGACAGATATAGTGAATATTGACACATATATATATATATATTGTGGCAGACTGGCCTCACGCTACAATACTATATTTACCGGGCTATTGAATATCGGCCGATATATATGATATCCATATATCAATAGTTATTGTATTCTTTTTTTCTTCTTTAATTACAGGTTCCACATCATCAAAATGAAGAAGGTCGAATGTAAGAAGGCCTCACTTAGTCGAAGTCTCAAATCCACCCCCAACGTATCCTCCCCCTCCTCCTCCTACGACAGAAATCTGTTATCAACCCCTCAAAACTTCCCGGATCCCTTCAACAAAAGCCCCGGCCTCCTGGGTGAACACCCTTGGCAGCTCCTAGCCTCAACTGGAGGCTCTTCCTCAACCCAGCCTCCTACTCCACACCAACCCCCACGGGCCTCCTTCCCTCATACGCACTCTCACCCCTGGCAACGCCCATTATCTTGACCCCCTCCTGAGTCAGAGGTCAGCCCAAGGCCACTCCACGAGTCTCAAGGTCCTTGGACATAGTCGCTTACTCCCTGAGAGCTCATATAGGTACGCTCCATACATCCTACCCTCCTCATCCTCACGAGGAAGCGGGGAGACGCTTCTATCCGCACCCACGGCGTCCATTTATCCCTTTCTCCATCATACCTTGGATGAGGCATCAGTCCTTAAAGAACATGATACTTCTACCGGCGGAGGCGGGAATTGGTCCTTTCTTCCATCACGGAAATTATAAAATAATCCAAGTCTTTGATGCTGTGTGCGTGTGTGTTTGTATGAATGGTCGCCAATTAATGTAATAGTTAATATAATTATAAAATAAAGATCGATACACTCGTTGATAAAAAAAAACATGCTCATAATGGTAAATTATCCAAGGAGTATATAATTGCGTAACAAAAAAATCTACTTCTAGGTATTTGATCAACCAAGACCTTTTGCACAAGTACTAAAGATTTTAATAAAAATCTATAATATTCTCCTACTTAATATACCCCACCATTTCTCTAATATATATCAATATATTCCAATTGAATATTATTGCCATATATATATTTAAAAATATATTTAAGTTTTGAAGTTCTGCCAATATTTAATTTTATAAAATTCCACTTAGAAAAAATGATCAAATAACTAGGTAGCCTTGAAACTTTTGTCGGTACGGTGTTTCGGACCGTTCCTATTACCCTTCACCCTGAGGACATGGAACTACAACAAACTTTTGGGTTAAAAAAACAACATTTAATTAGCTATTAATATTGTCCATAGAGAATATAGAGTTCCGAAGTAACGTATGTCAGCGCTGAAACTCAGGGTATTAGTGTGCTCTCCAATGTTGGGGGGAAAGACAGTGACAGAAAGAACTGAAGAGGGATTGCGACTTCATATATATATATATATATATTTTTCACCATGAGATAGGGGTCATGTATCTCCTTCATTTCATGATTTAAAATATCAAGTCTCACTTTCTCTTCCGTTATTTCCCTCCCCAGCAATGAAGAACAATAGAGATATAAAGACATAGAGGGCTTATTGGATTCGTTAGATATACGTCATATGTATATATATACCTCATATTGCCCAATATAAACAAATATTTCTATCTCTATGATCAGCTTAACCCATTAAAGACGAGTGGCAGGTTTTCCTGCCATTCACTTAAAAATTACGTAGAAAAAGTTCCATATAATATTTTTCCTTTGTTTAAGTTTTAACTTGTTCTTAATACATTTTAGATTAATTAAGTAATTATATTCATTGTCATATATATAATATTGTTTCGTCAATACAGTTTTGAACACAAGCTAGTATAGTAAGAATTGTTTGAATTGCTATGTCTCATAAAGATGGCCATGTATTAGTATAGTTCAGTTCAAAATTTGTCCAAAAATTTGCTAATCAGATTCTTGAATGGTATAAAAATAACATGATATTAATATTTTGTTCACTTTTACTATTTTTTTTACTTGTGGTGTAACAAACTTTAGTGACAGGATATCCTGCCACTCGTCTATAAATACATGAAATAAAATTTTATGACATAACTTTTGGTTTTGGATCAGTTCCTTATAAAATCATTAACATAATTGAAAGAAGATTGTAATCTAATTTTTTATTATCTTAAAGCACACTCATGAGGAATTTCTCCATCTTCGATTTGAAAATGTCGCAAAAAATATTCATACAAAAAACTGCAATATGGTAGAAAGTGTACCTCCAAAAGAACAAACCGATGCTAACTGACGAAACCACTGGGTAACATCAGAAAAGTGTATAAAAGCATGATAATAAGTGAATCATTTATTGTAAGTCAATACGTTTCGGAGCTTGTGCTCATCGGACGGATCTCTATTACACGCGGAGTCATACCACGGCATTCATACAAAAAATATTGAAAGAAATCTTGGCCTTGGTCCTAATGTTGCGAAGTAAATTGTCCAACAGTTGAAATTACAGCCTCAACATTATGTGATTTTTGATAACTTTATACAAGTCTTATTCTCTTCTTAAAAATTAACGAAATTAGGAATCGGTGCTACAGGCACTCTTTGAGAAGACAGGCTACATTTATGCTAAGAATGACCATGATGAAAAAGGAACGAGGCTACATGGGAAAAATAATTAAAAAAATATTTCACTTGTGTAGTGAAAAAATAACAAGCTTGTCACGGTAGCCTCAAATAAATAATTACAATCCATCTCTAAAGCTATCAGGTGGAATAAGGTCAAAGGCAAGCACATAAATGTCGAAATACCCCATTCTATTAGTATTTACATCATGCTCGTAGGTGGTGTTGACCTTTTTGACCAGAATGTATTATGTAGCGAGAATTCGTTCCAAAAAATTGTGATGGCCAATTTTGGCATGAAGTATAAATTCACAAACCGTTTGTCCAAGGAGAATATATCAAAAAGAAAAAAGACATATCATTTTGAGAAAATAAGATAACTATAGCCATTGGTATTTCAAAAAAGTTTGGAATTTGTTAAAGAAAAACAGATCCTAGAGCACTGCCCAAAGGGCCTTCAGAATATATCACTAAAATGTTTGAGGTATCTTTACATTCCGAATGTACTGAACCTTTCGATACAAAATAAGTAAATTAATACAAAATAGAAAATATAGAAATACATATTATATTTGTTTGTATGTTAGGTTAAAGAAATAATTTATAGTTATCTTGTATATATGTTGACAATTACTTTTTAAAGTTACATTTGAAAAGTACAAAAATATGATTTTATAGCCGAGTGGCAGGAAATCCTGCGGTCAAAAAAACCGGTTTAAGTATTTTTTTATCCAAAATTGTACAGGATATGTCAAGAAACAATAAAAATCAGTTTATTTTCTCAAAAGTTTATTGATTTATGCAACAAAATAATCTTCGGCTTTAATGGGTTAAGATGATGTAGTACAAATACTTTGTTAGTTTGGGTACATGCGACAGCTGAACGATGTTTCTCTACTATTGAAGGGAATAAGCTCCTTATATCTCTATGTGAAGAACTAACAAACACCCTGAGTTTCAGTGATATCAACTGTCACTTCAGCACCGTATTTTCACTATACACTGCACACAGGTCCAAAAGTATGCCTAAGACAGCCTGACCTGCGCCTCCCCCCATGACCCGCCTATGTCATACCCTCAATATTTAACAGCATAACTCATGCCTTTCAGATTTAAATGGTTCATACAGGATACCAAGGGAGGGGTGAACATCACACCGCCGCACCCTTCCACGTAGAAGAGAAGACTCTTAAGAGCAAATTCATGCACGATGTATATTAGAAGGGGGGGAGAGAGCGTATGTCTTCAAAAATAAAGTCATGGAATACAACGTCAGTCAGTCATTCACGGAAGAGCAAAGGAGCCGCGTGGAGTCATGTATTATCAATAAAAATAATAGTAATAGCATCCGTGTGTGAAGTGCAAAAATAAAATAAAATAGTATTTGGTATTTTTTCAGGAGAGAGAAAAAAAGAGAGAAGGAGACAAACGGATAAAGAGACAGGGAAGAGAAGGAATGAGGACCTCCACCAATGGAACCAAAGGAAAGTAACAATAACAACAACACTACTACATTAAAAAGATAGATCATCATCAGAAGGAAACGTCAGATCTCTTCACTAGTGCATGATCCTCTCATGCTCTAAAACCATCAAGGAAGGGAATGCCGTCCTTCCTCCTTCCTCATCTTCTGCTGACTCTCCTCCTGCTCCTCTGTGATGAGTCCCGGAGCTCCGAGGTCTTTCGAACGGAGGTGTATTTAAGCCATTCGGAGCTGGAGAGTCTCTTTCGGAACCTTTCCTCTCTCCGTCCGGACTTGTGTGCCCTGAGTTCCATCGGGAAGAGTGGGGAGGGTCGGGAGCTCTGGGCCCTCCGGCTGAGCAGTGGGCTCAAGGACAGGGATGACTCCCCTCGGGCCCTGCGAAGGCCGATGTTCAAGTATGTGGCGAATATGCACGGAAATGAGGCGCTTGGACGGGAGTGACGGTGTTTCTGGGGCAGTATCTGGTGGCTAACTATGGAAAGGAGGAGCGGGTGTCCAGGCTTCTGGACTCTACCGAAATATGGCTGCTCCCTAGTTTGAATCCGGATGGATTTGCGAAGGCCTCTGAAGGACAATGCTACTTGGTATGAGATTGATTCAACTTTGACTTTATGAGAAGGACTTTGAGCTATAATGCTATTGGAATATATATTATGGACATCCATAGACATATAAATATATAAGAACGTTACAAAAAGGTGATATTCGGATGAGTTTGAATAAAATACATATATTCAAATGTTATCCTTCTCTTAACACTAATATCAAATAAGATAGTTGGATATTACTTACTGATGTCCTTTAAAGGAATGTTTTTCCTCACTTTTTAAAAGATGATTTGGACCTAAATGTATTTATTCTCTGGGTGTACAAAGATGACCCGAAACCTCTTTCATAGTTATTTCATTAATATGGCCCTTATTGAAATTAAAACCCATTACATTACAATTGCTTTTGAAGTATTGAAACATGATTATTCATTGTCTAATTAAGTAATAAAAGTAGTATTTATCTAATATCATTATTTCAAAATAATAACAAAGATAAATAATATGATTTGTTTTTATTGACTTTTTTTGTGTGAAAACGAGTATTTATGTAAAAAATACATAAATATTTAAGGTAAATCATAAAAATATAAAGAAATAGAGAGCTTATTGGATTCTTCAAAGAAATACGTCATATTGCCCAATAGTAACAAATCTTTCTATCTCTATGGTCAACTTACAAATATGACGTAGTACAAATTACTTTGTTTCTATTGGGCACAAGCGACAGCTAAACGATGTTTCTCTACTATTGAAAGGAATAAGTTCTCTATAGCTTTATATCTATGAAGAAAATACAAAAGCTTACACAATTGGCCTATTGATATTTTTAAAAAAATGAGAAGAACATAATAATAGTGAAAATAGTTCATATAAACTATATATATATATATATATATATATATATATCCATCCATCCATATGTGACCAAACTATGAATGTATTTAAGTGAGTCCAAATGGGAAATATCGATTGTTTTGATCCTCTGACATGCTAATTATAATTTTCAACTCCCCCTTTCTCTTCCTTATTTAACGTGACGTGGTATAGATGTAACGTAGGTTTCTGTATTCGCCTCTGAAGGACGACATTATTACTTGGTATTATATTAACTGAAGTAGGCTGTTGTCAAAATAAGTTCTATGGGCTGGATTGAGGCTTAGTGAAGCTGGCAGGCAGGCACATGCTCATCAATGTCCAAGAATGGCATATCTTTCGTCTTTACAACTGTTTAGTATATTCTACGCGCGTCTCAAACTCTTAATATTCTTATATTTTTCAACGTCTTATCATCATTTTGATGATGAATTTATCGTCAAACAAAAAAATAAATATTATTTCCCGGAAAGTATGAGCAGTTGCTTCATTTATTTAATAATAATAATAATACATATATTGCATTCAATGCATTCGTAAATGACTTTGTCTCCATCATTAGGAAGGATATTTAGTATTTTAAATGGATGAAATTCTTAGGCTTTGCACATTAAATAGATCCATACAATGGCATTCAATACTCAATGTGGCTATTAATGTGACCAATGGGAGCTGTGATTACAAATAACACTCTGTTCTTTTATTAAAATATGGCATATCATGCATTTAAACAATGTTTATTACACTTTAAAAGTTAATTAAGTTAAGAGGTTATTAAAAATATGCATTAATGAAATTCATTTATAAATGTTAACTAGTTTTTGTTGGTTTTTAGTGACATAAACACTGAGTAAAAGCATATATTTGATCCTTTTATAGTTCGTTAATGTAGCCTCAAATATATATATATATTTTTTGACACTAAATTTTGTCATATAAAAAAACAAAACCCCAATAAATGCATGGACAAACTTTTTATTGCACTTTGAATTGTATTATTGGAGGGATCCAAGGTGACTTAAGGGCACTTAAGTACTTAAGGGAATAAGAAATTAGAGAAGCCTCACTAATAAGTATTTATTGATGACATATTAATATTTTATTGAATGGTAAACACACTAATGGAGTTGTAATGTTACATATATTGGATAAGGAACTGGCTATATATTAACTAACAATATATCTTAGACCAGGGATGCCAGGGTGAAATCGGTCAGGGGGCCGGACTGTTTTCAAGTGGGACCTCGGGGGGCCAAATTACCGGTACATTTTTGGCCTTGCAACACTAAACACTAAACAAAAGTAGATTTAAATTAGTTGATATTGTATCATAATATCATTTATTTATAAAAACACTTCTCAACCACTAACGTAACGGGTCAAATTAGATGTCCATTCGGGCCATGGCCCGCGGGCCGCCACCATGGCACCACTGTCTTAGACTCATTAGAGGGGATACAGGTATCTACATTAGAACCTCTAATAATTTTTAAATGCGAATGTTAAGAAATTAACAACCTTAATATAATTTTAAAATTAATAATTATTAAAAAAATATATATATATTTATATTCGGTTATCTGTGACATTTTAACCAGTGACAAAATAAAATACACTTAAATTATATACAGTAAACAGAGTAAAACTATTAAGGGATTTTGCGAAGATACATAACTGAACATTTTAGTTGTTATTATCTGAAGAATAACCTGAATAAAAGGACGTATCAATTATTACATTTGTTTAAGGACTCGACATGTCTTTTTAACATCCTTTTTATAGTTTTCATGTGAAATTTCAATCTTGGGTGTACATGTTCAATTATATACCCAGTCCTTGCTAGAGTAGTAAATTATGTACTCAATCTTCTTTCTTTTTCTGCGTCTGATAGTTGTAGTGAGATGATCCATTTATCGACATATATGAATTTAAATTGACATAAATCTTTTTTTTTTCCTCTTCATTTTTTCGGTTGAGATTGAGGAGTTGCTTATTCAATTAGTATTAATAGAAAGAGTCACTTCGAAGGATTCGCCAATGACGTCATGGAGCTAGGCCAATGACGAAGAGACCATTGGTTTTTGTAGGATGAATTTCTTTTCTCTGAATGACTGATGTTCATTCCTCAACAGGAGCCGGGAGTGAACTGATTCCTTGTTTCATAATGCCACTGGCTTGTTTATTATTCACAATTCTTTTATTTCAACCGATCACGTTCCAGGAGAAAGGCTCATAATCTTATCATACAATTTGAAACGGTGTCCGGGAGTAGGGAATACTGAATAGTGTAGTAGCTCTTTTATTATTAATCACTCTTCTATTCTTTCAACGAATCACGTTCATTTAAGAAGTGTCCCAGAGTGTTATCCTTACTGATCATATTATTTGATGCTTGTTTTTTTTTTATTACTCCCAAGACTCCATTTTTATATATGTACACCTCTTGTTTATGTCTTCTTTTCCCATCCATGGCTTAATTTCTTTCGCTTTCAGACAGAGGAGGATGGCGGGGCTGGACGTGCAAATGTCCATGGAAAGGATTTGAACCGTAATTTTCCGGATCAGTTCAAGGACAACTCAAAGACCCTCATGAAGGGCCGGGAGCCCGAGACCCTTGCAGCCATGACCTGGATCGTCTCCAATCCATTTGTTCTCTCAGGAAATCTTCATGGGGGATCCCTTGTAGCGAGCTATCCCTTTGACAACAGCCCTCATCCTGGAATGTTTGCCAAATATTCTCCAGGTACAAAGGCGGGGATAAAAATACTCAACTCACAATTTAGGATGTCTATTGTTGGTGCTCCCTGGATTCTGGAGAAAATCTAGCTGGATGTTTTTTATCGTCAGTTAATTTAGATTATTCTGACGGTATTTTTAGGGCGCAAAAAAGTTATTTATCATCAAATTTATTTTGAAAGAGCTGAATGACATTATTATTATTTTTTTTTGGCAAAACATCTATATACTTTTACCTTTTCAATCCATTGTTATAAAGAAAAACAGATGTAAAAAAAATATATGGTTAAAGGCCTATCTGGAGTAAATATTTATCACCTTTTAATAGTTATTTTCTTTGCTAGAAGATATAAGGGGACTTCAAATGAAATCAGGGAGGGAGCCGTGCAATAAAATATGTTCTTATTTACAAAATTTGTTTATCTATTTTCAGTGTTACTCACCACTTCCACTTTTATAATTTAGATTATGATGTTTTAATGATGTGATGGGTCTTGCTTCAGTGGATTAATTTTAAACTAAAATATTTATTTATGATTTATTATCACAACCCTTCTTGCTATTTTTATTTATTATTGTATCTGTTATGTTATGTATCCCATGATGTCCAGAAAAATGGTGAGGAAAAAATGACCTATGAGAAATGATCAGGATGAAGTGACCCAAAAAAAGGAAAATGATGACACATGGGAAAAATGATCCAAATCCATCAAGGTTTTGAATGGTATGCAAAAATACGATTTCTCAATAAATTGAGTAAATAATAGCAATATTAAATAGATAAATGATTTCCTTGTTATTAAACGGGGCCAAGATTTATTTGCGCCATTTTTTCATGAGTCATCATTTTCTTTTTCTATCTTTTCCTTCTGGACCATTTCTTCCTGACCATATTTCTTAATATTCTTAGTCGTCCTAATACCATAAAAATGTTATAATTATCCTATTTACAGAGTCGGGACTACCGGCGGTAGATTTTTTAAACTCCTACGGATAACTAGAAACTTTAAAAATTTACCAAATACCGCTACCGATTACATGATTTTTGTCAATCGGTTGTGGTTTTTAATCAGATTTTTGATTTCTCGAAAATGGATTACACTACCTTGTATATGGATATTTTTTATAATCTACCGATTCCGCCTAGAGATGGTAGTTTATATTAATTACAAATCTACCTATACTGATTGAAAACAGCTTGCTACCGACTGCTGATACTGGCGCTATATTACTTCTACCGAGTCCTAGCTCTGTCTATTTTTGTGATCTAATAAAATAACTTAATTACGAAGATTATTATTAGTAATAACCTTAATATTTCTATCAAACATCTAGTAGACCTGTGAATGCAAATCTACACTATTGATACAATATTATGTAGATATATACAATTAGTTAATGTCTATTATTTTCTCCCCTTACCTTTCTAGCTCCGGACGACGCGTTATTCATCCAGTTGGCACACACTTATGCGGACGCCCACTCCGTGATGCGAAGAGGCAACGGCTGTCCAGGAGACTTTTTCCCAGGTGGAATCACCAACGGCGCCGCCTGGTACGACGTCCCCGGAGGAATGGAGGACTTTAACTACGTCCGAAGCAACTGCTTCGAAATCACCATGGAGCTTTCCTGCTGCAAGTACCCAAAGGCCTCCACACTACCCCAGGAATGGGCTCTCAACAAGGAGTCCCTCCTCTCCTATATAGAGGCCGTACACATCGGAGCCAATGGTCTCATCCTGGATCAAGAGACAAAGGAAGGGATCAAGGATGCAGTCATTGAGGTGAAGGAAATAGCTCATAACCTCACGTCCACAGAGAGAGGCGAATACTGGAGGCTCCTCCCCTATGGACAATACCACCTCCGTGTTCATGCATATGGCTATAAAAGCTCAAAGTTCATGCCTCTCAACATCACCAAGGAGTCTCCCTCGTCGACTTTGGACTTTTATCTATCCAAAGAGGAAGTGTCCATCCCCTTACGTGAGGATGGCTTCCTTCGAGCCCCGGAGTTCTCTTATCACCACTACGATAACCTGACTCGTTTCCTTCGCTTCTATGCCAAGGAGTACTCGCACATCGCCCGCCTTTATTCTCTGGGGAAAACAAAGTACGGTCGTGAGCTTTGGATCATGGAGATATCTGACCATCCCGGGGAACACGAGTTCCTCGAGCCGGAGTTCAAGTACGTGGGGAACATGCACGGAGACGAAGCCGTTGGCCGAGAAATGCTTCTCCTCCTCATCCAGTATCTCTTGGAGAACTACGCTGCTGGGAATGAGCGGATAAAGAGCCTTGTGGACTCATCACGAATACACATCATGCCCTCCATGAACCCCGACGGATTTGAGAGCCGCACGAGGGAAAACGGGAATAGTGTGGACCTCAACCGAAACTTCCCGGATCAGTTCAAGGGATATCCATCCGAGGGATCCTTTGAATTTGAGACGCAGGCGGTCATGAAGTGGTCAGAGGAGGTTAACTTTGTCCTCTCTGCCAATCTCCATGGCGGCTCCCTCGTCGCTAATTATCCCTTCGACAACAACAAAAGGAACCAAAGAGGGCCCTCCATTTCCCAGACGATGAAATATTCCGTCATGTGTCCCTCACGTACTCCAATGCCCATAAGAAGATGCACCTTGGAGGCTATTGCTCCAATGAGCACTTCCCTCACGGTATCGTTAATGGAGCCAACTGGTACGTGCTCTCCGGAGGCATGCAGGACTGGAACTACGTCAATACCAATGCCTTCGAAATCACCCTGGAGCTCAGCTGTGATAAATATCCTCCTCCGCGGGATCTGAGCACCTATTGGGAAGACAATCAAGAGGCTCTCCTACAATACATGGAGCTAGTCAGAGAGTCCGTCAGGGGATACGCCAAGGACTCAAATACGGGGGAGGTCATTACAAACACTATGGTTGAAGTGGACGGCATTGCGCATCCAGTCGCCTCAGGGAGCTCTGGAGACTTTTTTCGGCTTCTTCTTCCAAGCCGGGACTACAATTTCTACATATCGGCTCCAGGATATGAGTCCCTCTCTCTGAGAGGCGTAAAGGCGGGTCAGAGCCTTAATGTGACTCTTGAGCCCGATACCTCTGCATCTTGGTCCAAGGAACATGACTTTGATCTGGAGGAAAACATAAAGGAGGGCGATGGGTATCTCTCAGACTCGGAGATTCGCTCTGCACTCGCAGAGCTTGAAAATGCGTATCCCTCCATTGCTGAGGCTTTCATCAACGAGGCAGACTGGAGCATGAGACTTCCGGCAGTACTCTTGCGAAACGATCTGGTCTCTGGGCCAAAGACGAACGTTCTTCTTCTGGGCGGTGTCTATGGAAGTCAACCCGTTGGGAGAGAGATCCTTCTTCGTTTCGCGCGGCATTTATCGCGTGGATTTAATGAAGACCCCACCGTAAAGGAGTTATTTAACCGCGTCAACATATGGGTCATACCTGGCGGGGATCCTGAGGGATTCCTTCATGCAAAGGAAGGCACATGCTCCTATGGGGAAAGTGATTCCTTTACAAAGGAAACGGGCTCTCGCTTTGGCTCTACGTCTTCATCCATTACAGGGGCCTTTGACACCTTTTTCCGAAATCACGACATTAAAGTAGGCCTGAGTCTAGAAGGGCAAGGGGAGTTCGTTCGGATCCCCTGGGACGAGGATGAGGTTCGAACGCACTCACGGATCAACATGGCGTCCTTTGAGTACCTGGGAAAATCATTTCTCAAGTCCTTCTCTAATTCAAACTGCTCATCTAGGGCAGGGCGAATCATTCCTGGCTCGGAGCTCTCGGATTACTCGCATAGTATTCTGGACTACGCCTATAGGACCCATGGAACTCTCTTCCTGGCGGCTCATGTCTCCTGTTGCAACTATCCACATGCCCGGGAGCTCAAAGGGATTTGGAAAAGGACCCTTGGGCCCCTTAAGCAGTTTGTAAATGCTGCAGGACAGGTCTCCATGGGACTGTGACGGATATCAAAGGTAGGACATAGAAAGCGGACTCATCATAGAAATTTGCCTTATCGTGTTATTGTCAATAAAGTTAAATAGAAAATTGTGTATTTTAATGGTTTTTGAATAAAATTAATTGCATAGTATATATACATATGTCCTTAAGAGAATAACTTCATAACAAATACCTTTCAAATTGGTACATATAATGCAGGTGCAGATTTCAGAGGATGTGAAAAAATACATCCTTCACTCCAAATACTTAATTTGCTCATGAATAACAATTAAAATTTTATTTTTGTCAAGAAAAATATCTATCTACTCATTAAAACGTATTATTAAAAAAATTAGTTAATGGTGTAATTTTCATTCCTTTCTACCATCTCTTCATACATCTATAAAGAAAGGAAAATCCATAATTTTAAATTAAATTCCTCAAAACAATTTCACAGTTTCGGGGCTTTAAATGTAATAAACAAAAAGCGATGGGAAAATCCAGACTTTTATATTAAATACGCCAAAAACATTTCACAAGAGGCAAATTGACGTATCGGCATTTCATGATGATATATCAATTATAAGGATAGCTTCTTGCTTAAGTTATCTTTAAGATTCATTCATTGTGAATTGGAAGGCCTCCTAGGTTTTAGTGGGTTTCATTGAGCAAATTAACATATTTGTAGAGGAAATAACAAAAGGTTTTTCGCGGCTTTGGAACCCTGACGACCAATACATAATATTTGTTGCATGACCTTATAAATCATCTTTAAGAATCCAAACAAATCCTTCTTGCCCATATTATAGTTTAGCCCAAGAGCTTAGAGTATGTACAAATTCATGCTATATAATTATAAGGATATTAAAGAAGTTTTGGTTTTAGTCCTATATATTTTATTATTAAAGATACATTGAGTCTTCCATTTGGTATAAAAATCATATTCAGTACAGCGGCTTCGACATTCAATGTTGAGGACGCACGTTAAACTATTCTCGAGAGGGAGAAAGTCGATTTTAATTGAAAATATCCTACCCTTGATGGCCATATTTTAATGTTTAATTCCTACTCATTTCCGTACGGATTTATGTCATTCCAGCAAAAAAGCAAGACAATTGGATCATGAAGATGTTGAAGATGACGACGAACAAGTAATAATAAAACCATTAGCTCAGTGGAAGCGTACTCGATGTGAAGGGTTTAGTTGGTTAAACTCCTCCCGAGAGAGGAATCCAAAATTTTAATCCATTTCATTGAAGAGAATAATATCCTAGGTTCAATGGCTAATTTTGAATCCATAATGCTTATTCAAGGATATTGCAATTTCATCGAATCAAATTGACAAAAAAAGTTGTTGCTAAACAAATTTATGATATAAAGTAATACAATATAACAAAGTCCTATCAAATTTTATATTTTATTAATAGCGTAGCTAAACATCTGTTTATATTCCTTTCATTATCGTACTTTAGTGGCGTATATATAAAAACTAAAAGGATATTTCTCTTAATTGAGATACCAACATAGGGTATCTTCAAAAAGCACATTCGTAGTTAATAAGTACAAATGTATTTCACCGTCTCAGGTACCCCTCTGGAGTCTCCGAGCGTCTCTTTCCGCGGTAGCCGCATCCGAGTGAGCAACGGATCCTTTCTCCTTATCCTTCCAGAGGGAGACGGCTATAAGCTCAGCATTAAAGAAGACCGCTACGACTCCAAGACCTCTGAGTTCACCGTCAAGCCCCTCCGCATCAACCGGAAAAAACATCGTTATGGACCTCGTCATATCCAGCGATCTCCGCTACTACTCCCGTGACGGAGATCAACTCGAATACCTAAGCAACCTTACATCAAAATACCCAGAATCCACTCACTTAAGCACCCTGGGCCTTGATTCTCGCGGATATCACATGCGAGTCCTGGAGATAAACAAGGATCCCAGCGTTGAGAGGCCGGGCTTAGGTTCATTGGAGGACTCCGCTCGGATCCCGTGGCCACGGAAATCCTTTTATTTCTAGCGGACTTTATACTTACACACAAGGACCTGGATGATGAGGTTGCAAAAATATTCAACACCTATGCTCTTTATTTTGTCCTCCTGGACACTTCCGGGGTCAAGGACTGTGAGACTAAGCCGCCGTTTTTGGACGAGGAGTTCTCTGGGTCCAAGCGGGGGAGCCCCGAGGTGATGAACATCATGCAGTGGATGCGGAAAAAGCGGTTTGTCTTCTCTCTACTCATTCATGGGACGAGCGAGGACATTTCCCTACCGAACTCTGCCGTGAACTTTGATCATGCTCAAAGGTAAGATCCAATAAATATATACACATATATCTAAGGGTTTAAAAAGTTGAGGAATGAACGAAGTAACGCATCTTATATGTTTTTGTTTAGCGAAGTCTCTAATACATATTTTTTACGATTAATGTCATGTATATTCATAACATTTTTTATAGACCAATGTAATTTTATCTTATGTTTGCGTCTAATTGAAAGATATCCATAAATATTCCGTGAAGATAAAAGTTTGATTTGAGTTAAATGCTATTCTTGATAAGTTGTGTATCCTTGTATTTAACTCATCAATTTTGTGGGCATTTTCTCATTCGTGAGAGTCCAATAGAATCCTTTGGAGAGAGTTCCGACCTTGGAAGCCATGAGTGAGATCCTCGTCCTTAAGCTCCCCTTTTTGTGCAGCAAATGAGAAGATTTGATGATAATCGGTTCGATTCCCGGAATACTATTTGTTTTTATGTATCAAAAACCTTTGACGCTATAGCACAATACCAAAACAAAACATGGACATCCAAAGCTAATAGACTTTACTTTTTTTGGATACATAAATAAACTATACCCGTTATTTTTTAAAGAATCTATTCAAAAACGAAGATATTATGTTGTATTTTTGAATAGTTGATTGTATAATTAAAAAATATTGAAAGATATGAATAGCTCTTGTTGCTGAGAAAATGTAATATAAAATTTAAAAATGCACCAAAAAATAGATAAATTAAATTAATTTAATACCGAAAAAACATATATATATTATTTTAATTATACAATAACTGTTTGACTGTCTAAAATGGTCATTTTATCATTTTTACTCAATACCTTAGCAGGAGGAGTAAAATTACTTGAGAAGCAAAAGCATTTATTTTTTTCAAATGTTGCCAATTATAGTTGTCTAATAATTATCCAAATTTGTTAAATCAGTGACCCTCTATAATTGTCACAACATTTTTTAAAGGAACTTGGCTTTAATAATGTCTAGTTTGACATTAGATTTACAGTAGTACTGGATGCAGGAATAGCATTTCATTCCTCAATATCTTCAAAAAAGATCCCAAGTTCAATGAGCGACATTTAATTTTGACCTATGATTCAATCTAATAGGTATGACACAAATCCATCGTAAGAGTTAAGCAACCCAAAAATATATTAACTCCGTTGATCAAAATGTTAATTATATAAATTATTATTTTGTTAAGTAACGAAAAAGCTATATAAATGTCAGATCTAATGAAAGGCTCCCTATATAAATTTAATCATTCTAAATTCATTCATATTGAGGTTAAGCCATACAAAATAATATTTGCTGCATCATGACAAAACAAAATATTATGCAAACAATATACTAAATAAGCTGTTAATACATTGTGAACTAACTTCCCAGATTTGTTTGTAATCCCGTTTAGGACAATGATTTGTTATGCCTTGGGCGGCGAGTATTAGGGATATTCTTCATATAACGGCTCTCTACTAGATTCAGTCAGACTATTTTTTAAAATCAAAATACTCAAATCAGCTTTCTACTTGGTAAAAAAAGAGCAAAGCAAAAATGAAAACGAATGTTATCAAAGATAAATATTAGCTTCATAATATTATAAACCCCAAAAAGGAGGGCTCTTATATATCCATAGAGGATATAGAGTGCCGAAGCAATGAGTGGCAGCTCTGAAACTCGGGGTATTTATTATGCATTGTTGGAGAAAGACAGCCATAGAAAGAAGACTTGAGAAAAAGAGTGAGACTTTTATTTATTTATATAAAGAAATGTGAAAAATATATACATGGCACTCACTATTTCACGAAAAATATATATTATATGATATTAAGAAGAAATGGCCGTGAAAAATAGGGCCTAAGAAGAATTCACCAAGAAAAAATGGATTAGGAAGAAATGATCAAGGTAGAAAAGGAAAATGATGCCGCAATAGAAAAAATGGCCCAAGTAAATATTAATCTTGTCGAATGAAAAGAACAACAACAAGGAAATTATTTATCATTAATTGCTAAAATAGATTATTTTCCTAATTTGTATGAAAAATAGTATTTTTGCCAATACTAAATTTGAGGATTCCATTAATGTTATGAAGGGTTGCGTTGTGGATATTTAGCATTTTGCCATAGTAACAAAGATCTACATGACCCCAGATATAAAGAAAGAGTAATGTAGATTTTCTCTCTGAAAAAATGCAGTCGGAATACTGCATTTTTTCAGAGTAAATCTACATCTTCATAGAGTAAATATTCCTTGCCATCCATTGTGCTTGTTGAAAAGCTCCTGATTTGTCAATGGATGTCTCGAGGAAGTTTTGTCTCAAACAGTATAAGACACAAGTCGACCACTTCTCTATAATCAGCTCTAGGACTGGTCTTGTCAAGGATTTTTTTCAATTGCAGTTGTATTTGCCTTTAATTCCTTCCATTCTTGCTCCACTTCGTCTAAAGTATTAGGATTGCTTTTATCCAAAGTATTCCAATTATCCTTCACGTAGCTAAAAATATTGTTGTTTGACTTTTAATCTTGCCAAAAAGAGTATCACGTACTCCTCCAATTATAATTTTGGAAATGTGATGGCGAAAAGCAAAATAAAACATATTTTTGCCAAGTTTTTCTCAATTAATTTTGCCGAACCCTTCCTTTGTTTTCCTTTGTTTATATGTCTAAAAGTAGTAATTTAAACTGCGCATATCGGTTGGTATCATATATACCTATATATTATAGCGTATTTTTAAAATTAATAATTATTTTAGGAAAAAAGGTAAAATTTTAGTTTTAAAATAATTTTCCTTCCTTTCCAATGTTGAAATATATGTAATACGACGTACTTGCATAGCTCTCTTAAAACATGTGTTTCTATATAATGTAGTCGGTTACTAAATAAACATGAAATTTAAAAAACAAATTGCATTTTTAAATAAATATGTTTTGTTTGTCATACCCCTTTGTATAATAATTTTTTCTTAAATCTCATTTGGACTACTATATCATCATAAACTTAACTTCATTGGCGCCGCCCTAATGGCCCATGCGGCAGGCATTCCGGCGGCCAAATTTAAAATATTTTTCCTCTCGATTATTTAAGCCTTGGAAACCAGAAAAGCATCTATTTGAATGTTTTTAAAGAAAAGTGTTAAATTTGAACAGGTCTAATATATATATAAT